>JAVJIF010008781.1:0-260000 GCA_038442645.1 Agave tequilana
TCTTCTTGATTCTTTTGTTGCAATCAAATCAACCTTTCCTTCAATCTATTCAGCATCCAAACTGGCAACCTGATCTTCACCCGGCGTCATATTCGGTGAGATCTCAACTGGTACCAAATCATCTAGGGATGGTGGTGTAGCATCAACCTCCACCCGTTGCGATACATCCTTAATTTTTAATCTCTTCACCTGCTGAGAGATGGTAGACTTCAACAATGAAGTCTCGTCAATCATGACATGCTTGCTCAACATAATTTTTTTTCGAGGTCCCATAGCTTGTAGCCTTTCATATTCCTCTTGACACTCAAAAACACAAAATTCTTTGCTCACAGATTTACCTTACTATCTTTGGCACTAAAGTATGCAATACTTTCAAATATTTGCAACAAACATTAGTCCTGCGCAGCTCCACTCAACCAACTATCCAATAGAGTTTTACCTCTTATCGTGTCGATGACAGACAATTCATGATATAGCTAGCATACATCAACGCCTCAGCCCAAAACATCTTGTCTAATGATGCATTAGAAAACAAATACTGAACTTTCTTCAGTAAAAAACGGTTCATCTCCTTAACCACCCCCATATTTTCAATTTGAAATGAATATTAATACCAATGTTCTAGCTAAATCGTAGGAATTGATCCTTGTACTCCTTAACACTATCAATTTGAAGTACCTTAATCTTTGTACCAGCCTGTATCTCCATCATATTCTTTCACTTCACCAACATATCTAGGATTTCAAATCTTTGTCTTATAAGATATATCCAACATTGCCTAGATATATCATCAATAAACGAGATAAAGTACCGATGGCCTCCAAGCGATTTAATCTTGATAGGATCTCAAATATCAACGTGAACACAATCAAGAAGACCTTCCGAGTGGTGAGCTGTGGTGTCAATTTCACCTTTGTCTTCTTATCCAGAACACAATATTCACCATATTCTAAATTGTAGGTAGTGCACCTTCCAACAATCCTTACTTTGCCAATGATGTCAAGGACTTTTCTCCTGTGTGTCCAAGCCTCATATGCCTAAGCCTCGTAGAGTCGTCTTCCAAATGTCCTGAAGTGGCCAAATTTTCTGTAACTGCACTACCCCTCAAGTAATACAAGTTGTTACATCGAATCCCCTTCAGAACTACAAATGAGCCATTAGACATTGATTAGACGAGAAAGGTGTATGTAAATGTATCGATGTATCCTTTTCTATCTCCGCTATAGCATAAGGCTATACCGAGTCGATTCTCAGGGAGAGCTAGCGATAGAAGCGTTACGAATCGTAGTGAAGAAATGTAAACGAAGTGTCTTCTATGCTCAATAGAATAAAACAATCATGGAACAAGAAATGAAAGAATGGATGAATATGTTCATGATGGAAGTGGAAAAGAATCAAGATTGGATTTGGTGTTAACACTAGAAAGAATGAAATGGAAGAAAACAAACCATGACTAGCTTACCTTACTACCTTACCAATACTTACTAACTCCGTGATAGTGAAGGCGTGCCTCATGTTGTCACTCCATCGGCGTAGGTTTCGTCTTGCGTGTTGATCTAATTACTTTCTCATGTAGATGAAGGGTGGTTTAACCCATCGGAGAAGAGAAGACCATCCAACTTGCAAGATGAAATATAGCAATCACCCATGAGTTAGTGAAGATGGCAAGGCTAGTGGTTAGCTAGTACATGGTAGAAAAATTAGCTACAAGCCATTAACAAATAAAAGCAAAGCATGAAGTAAATTGCAAGAAAGTAAAGAAAGCAAGTAAAGAAAGCAATTAAACTAGAACCAAGCTCAAGTAGAGGAGTAGAGAATGGATCAATCCTTGCATTGCTTCAAGTTGTCACTCCTTGATATACAAGCTCTCTCTCTCTTACAACTCTCTCTTGCAATGATTTCTAGGGAAGAAGAAGATCATAGAGAGCTACAAAAATCCTAGAGAAAAACAAAATTACAAAGCTTTACACTAATCTCTCTCTCTTCTCTGTTCAGTCTTTTCTCGCAGGTCTTTGTGCTGTATTTATAGGCTACAGAGAGAACTCTCCAGAAGAGGGACCAGCTGGCAGAATCTGGGGCTCAACGGCCCCAGATCTGCCGCGTGCGCGCGGCAAGCGCGGCCTTGTTGAGTCCGTTGCGCAACAACTTTCTGTTGTGGGTTGTTACGAGTTTGTTCAGCCACTTGGACCTTCTGGAATCTTCTATTGGCGCGCAGATCGTAACTGAATCCAAATTCAAATCTTGGCTTTATCTTGATCTTGGATTTAATCCCTTTAATTATTGCTAATTAAAGTGATTAATGGGCTATCTCTCCATTAGAGTGTGAACCTGCAAATATATAGAGAAGATGAGTAAAAATCATATATTTATTTGTAATATGCATGGGAATTATGAGGTAAAATATGCAAAATTGAATACCAATCACACCCCCACACTTATTCTTTTGCTCGTCCCGAGCAAAAACAAAGAAAAAGAAAAGAAAATCCTAACTACCAATTTTATTACACCACTTTCGCAGGTGACGCGATTGCACTGAGCATGTGCAACAAGCCGTTAAACCTCTAGGTTACCCTAGAGGAGGAGTGTTATCTCCTGAGAGTTTTCAGCGGATTACACCCACAAAATCCATAAAGAAAGAAAACAAATGTTAGTATTTTGAAAATGCATTTTGAACAAGAGACATGTTTACGAACTATTTTTGCAAAAATATAAGTGATCCTAGGTCATAAGTCCACCTATAATTATTCTTCCTTAAACTTAGTCTCCATGCAAGATCTTGTCTTCAATTAAGGTAAGAATTCAAATTGGATTGAATATTTTATCTTTCATAAAACCTAGATAATATGCACATTGTGATAGTGAAGATTTCTGGGATTTCAACTCTAACCATCAAGCCATTTATTAATATATATATTTTTTTTCTTTTTCTTCCCTTAGTTTTCTTAGGCTTTCTAGTTCACCCATGTAGCGAGCCTATAACCGATGACTCCCAAACCAGATGGTCCTAGGGCATCAGATGAGAAAACATCCCTCGGGTTAAAGGACTCGAGTAAACAAGGCCACAAAACTAAGGGGGATTATTTGATTTTTTTGACCACCGTTAGGCGTGAACAATCATGCTTCTTGAAGCATAATTATCCAGCTTAATAAGTGTTGTTTTCTTTTGACCACCGTTAGGCGTGAATAATCATGCTTCTTGAGGCATAATTATCCAGCTTAATAAGTGATATTTTATTCATATATATTCTTTTTTTTATGACATTTTTGGTCTTTGTTTCTATCCCAAAAAATGTGTAAGTGTGAAGTGCATACTATCTAAGGAAAAAATTTAAGATAAAAATATCTCTCCAATTTATCTTACTTAGCCTATAATTTTAAACAAGATCTATTATTTCAACTAGGTTTAAGATGTCATAATTAAGGCTTCCTTAATTTTTAAGATCATCTTAATTTTCTTAAAAATAGATCAAACTTTATCTCTTATTTCAAAAAGTTTTTTTTAAAGAAAGAGAAAAATTTTTATACAAAAGAGAAGATTTCTAAAAGTATCCTAAAAGAAGTGTAAAAGAAAGAAAATCTAAAAACTCTAAGTTAGTAAACCCTCCCCCACACTTATCTCATGTATTGTCCTCAATGCATCGTGATATATGTATGCATGAAACAAATAGAGAGGGAAGAAAATTACCTTAAGGTGGTGGTTCCGGTGGCGGTCTGATTGGTCCACGAAACATGGCCCAATCATTATTACGTTGGGTTTTGCAGAACCCACCAAAAATATCAGGAATATGACCCACTAAAAAGATGAATCCATGAAGGATCTTTATTAAGTACATGACCCCATCTAATTTCCATTTTTTTCAAATAATTTCGGAGTCAAATTTATCAAAGCCCTTGTCCCAGAATGATGTATGAAATGACAGAACAGTTGACTTGGACTCAGGAAGAACTGACTCAGGAAGGTGACTGAAATCAAGTAAAGGTTCAGGAGTCAAAGTGAATTCTGAAATTGGGTCCAAGTCAAGAAATGGAAACTCAAGTCCACATGTATTGTCCAACAATGGAATGTGACTATCAAAAATAGGTGATTCAAGTTCAGGAGGGATGTGAATCAAAACTGACTCTAAAATGTTGCTCAAATTGGGTACATAACAGGAGTCAATAATGATTTAGGAATTTGAATTAGATCACAAGATTGAGAGTCAAAGTCACATTCCATATTGAGTTCAATTCCACAGAAATGAGAACTTGTCAATTTATCAATAGGATCTTCAAAAAGGTATAATTGGTCAAGTTCGACATGATCCTTAAAGATGGGTGATTCAACTTCATTGTGAATTGGGACAGGATCCAATGTCGACTCCGGAAAAAGATTGAAGTCAGGTAAAGATACCGGAGTCATTATTGAATCAGGAAGAAGGATCGAATCACGAAGTTGGGGTTCAAGATCATATTCCTCATGTAATTCAATTCCACAAAAATGTGAACTTGCCAATTTATCAATGGGACTTTCGAAAGTATGGAATTGGTCAAGTTCAATATGATCATCATAAGAGATTGGTGATTCAATTTCACAATGGACAGGCACTGGATCCAATACTGACTCGGGAAATGGAGTGAAATCAGGTGAAGACACCGGAGTCATTATTGAATCAGGAAGGAAAATTGAATCATCAAGTGGAATTTCAGGATCATATTCACACTCAAGTTCAATTTCAGAAAAAGGAAAACTTGCCAAAATGTCAGAATTTTGGACAAGTTCAGTTGAGTGTGCTGAAATAGAATCTGGACTTCCAAGACTACATGACTCTTTGGTTTTAACAGAGTGGCTAGTGACATTAGAAATATGATGAGAATGAAGAGTTTGGATCATCAAATCTATGTCACGATTTCTAGCATTTTGAGCATGAGTCATGTCTTCAAGCATCTTTCCATAATTGATGATTTCATTATTTTGATGAAAAGATGAAGTATTGTCTTGAAAGTGATGGTAAAATTGTGAGTCCTCAGATTTGGTGAGTGTTGTTTGGACTCAAGCAAGAATTCCTTACTCGTTCCCCAAGCAGATGGTTGTTCATTATAATAAGGTGGAACTGAGTAAGACTCTTGAGAATACTGTGGAATTGGAGGGGCAAATGTTTCTTGAAGTTGTTGCTCGACCCTTTGAAGATTGGCTTCTATACTCCTTAGTAACTCATTTTTTTCTTCCATTGGTGGTTCAGAAAAGGAGTATATGAAGCTGAGTCAGGAAATGAATACTGTGGATACGGTGAACTAGGTGGATATGATGGACAAGGAGGTTGATAATTAAACTCGGGGGACTGGAATCCCCAATGACTCGGTGAAGAGTTGAAATTATTATGGAAATTATAATTATTAGATGGGGGGTATGGGTCATATTGGTTCGGATAAGGACAACCCGGTGTATTTGGTTAGTGCATATTATAAAACACTGGGTTGGAATTATCCGAATAGAATGGAGACTGTGTGAAATATGGATTATTATTAGGATGGAAAGAATTGTTGAATGCCATATCACACAAAAATCACAAACAACAAGAAACAAACAAATAAACAAACAAAAAGAAAAGAAAAATCAAAACCAAGCCAAAAGAATGGTTGACCTAGACCTAGACGACTCCTAACTGATTAGATCGTCCACGGGAGTTTAGTGTAGACGTAGACCACAAGTTAATCAGCCAGGGAAGGGCAAGGTTGGTGGGAGGTTTTCCGTCAGAGACGTTCCTTATTAAGTAACCAGCAACCTTCGGGCTTTCGGCCCTCAATCTCTTTCCTAGACACTGATTTTGCAAGAGTCTATTTCCAACACTTTTCCCCCTTAAGATAATCTCCTAAATGAGTCTGAGATGTCCCTAGGGCCAACGTCTATCAAATTTTATTAAATTAGGCTTGGGTTAGTGAGTGCTTGGATTGTGGTTTTCGGGCTAAGGAAAGGGTAATGAACTCCCCACCTTATCTTATTTATCGGTTATGCCCTTAAAATTGAATTGTGCAAGTGTACAAGATAGATAACAAGGATTCACTCAAAGCATGAAAATCAAGCAAGAGATGATTCCTAGTTTACATGCAATGCGAAACGTACCTTGCATCCAGCACTCTTCAACAGTAAAAGTAAATGAATTGAAAGACACGTGCCTAATAATGCAAATGTCTAAACAATTTTTAACTTTTCAACCAATTTTTTACTGTTGATTAAATTAGCAGGTATATGGTGAAAAATACAGGAATTCAAGTATAGCAGCAGATGTATTTTGCAGAATCAGAGCCCCTGCAGAAATTAGGTCAGTAGTCAACTCAGTTCTGCCGCAGATCTGCGGCAAAAACCCAGAATCCGCGGCAAAACTGAGGGATCCTGGTCTCTGCTTTCGAGAGCAGAGGCCCAGGTCCACTTATATGTCACTGCAAGCAAAATTTTCCTGTTTCTTCTCCTGTAACCTGCAACAGAGAAGAAGATTCGTTTAGTTCTTCACTTTAAAGAAAATCTGTTGCTCTCCCCGGCAACAGCGCCATTTTGATTAGACGAGAAAGGTGTATGTAAATGTATCGATGTATCCTTTCCTATCTCCGCTATAGCATAAGGCTATACCGAGTCGATTCTCAGGGAGAGCTAGCGATAGAAGCGTTACGAATCGTAGTGAAGAAATGTAAACGAAGTGTCTTCTATGCTCAATAGAATAAAACAATCATGGAACAAGAAATGAAAGAATGGATGAATATGTTCATGATGGAAAGTGGAAAAGAAATCAAGATTGGATTTGGTGTTAACACTAGAAAGAATGAAATGGAAGAAAACAAACCATGACTAGCTTACCTTACTACCTTACCAATACTTACTAAACTCCGTGATAGTGAAGGCGTGCCTCATGTTGTCACTCCATCGGCGTAGGTTTCGTCTTGCGTGTTGATCTAATTACTTTCTCATGTAGATGAAGGGTGGTTTAACCCATCGGAGAAGAGAAGACCATCCAACTTGCAAGATGAAATATAGCAATCACCCATGAGTTAGTGAAGATGGCAAGGCTAGTGGTTAGCTAGTACATGGTAGAAAATTAGCTACAAGCCATTAACAAATAAAAGCAAAGCATGAAGTAAATTGCAAGAAAGTAAAGAAAGCAAGTAAAGAAAGCAATTAAACTAGAACCAAGCTCAAGTAGAGGAGTAGAGAATGGATCAATCCTTGCATTGCTTCAAGTTGTCACTCCTTGATATACAAGCTCTCTCTCTCTCTCTCTTACAACTCTCTCTTGCAATGATTTCTAGGGAAGAAGAAGATCATAGAGAGCTACAAAAATCCTAGAGAAAAACAAAATTACAAAGCTTTACACTAATCTCTCTCTCTTCTCTGTTCAGTCTTTTCTCGCAGGTCTTTGTGCTGTATTTATAGGCTACAGAGAGAACTCTCCAGAAGAGGGACCAGCTGGCAGAATCTGGGGCTCAACGGCCCCAGATCTGCCACGTGCGCGCGGCAAGGCGCGGCCTTGTTGAGTCCGTTGCGCAACAACTTTCTGTTGTGGGTTGTTGCGAGTTTGTTCAGCCACTTGGACCTTCTGGAATCTTCTATTGGCGCGCAGATCGTAACTGAATCCAAATTCAAATCTTGGCTTTATCTTGATCTTGGATTTAATCCCTTTAATTATGCTAATTAAAGTGATTAATGGGCTATCTCTCCATTAGAGTGTGAACCTGCAAATATATAGAGAAGATGAGTAAAAATCATATATTTATTTGTAATATGCATGGGAATTATGAGGTAAAATATGCAAAATTGAATACCAATCAGACATCTTGAGAACACCTTCTTCAAGAGTCCCTCTTAGGCCCGTGCTTTCAAAGCTCAAACTGAAATCAATTCTTTTTCAATTGAGTACATACCTCACATATTCAACTCTCTTATCATCCCATCAAACAACATGATGCAAGCTGTACCCATCCCTTCAATCTGGCATGTGTGGCCTTCATCGAATGTCAACAAGCCTCTATCTAGTTTTTCAAAACTAGCAAACCACTCCCGTTTAGGATAAACATGGTAGATAGTACCCGTATACAAAATTCACTCAGATTCTCTGAATAGTAAATAATAGGGGTGATAGAAAATGAATAACTAGATGAGTCAGAATTATTACCAACCACCATTATGATTTTGGACTCTGATATTGCCTCTTTCTTCTTCTTAAGCTTTAGACACTCAATTTTTCAGTGTCCTACTTTTTTACAGTAAGACACTGATTTTTCTTCAAATCTTCAGGAACATAAGTTCTAGACTTTCAATATCTCTCTTGCTCTTCCAATTTTTCATGTCATCAAACTTCACCACAATACTCTTCGTTGGTGGATGTTCGTTGTCTTCACTGTAGACTGATTAACTCTGGCCATATCTCCTCCAAAGATACCAAATACAATGCGGAAAACTAAATGGAAATAGACCCGAATAGATAAAGATAGAACCTTTATCTCAAAGTGAGACCCTAGAAAAGTTTTCGAAGCGATCTACTGCACCAAATCCGATCTCCCGAGCAATCCAAAATGCTGTTCTTGGAATCGACACACGATCCATGAACAATCCTAATGCCGCACCGAGATCGACACACTATCTCCACCGAACAGACCACCATGCTTTTGAAATCGATACATGATCCGATGCCGAACCTAGGAAGCTCTGATACCACTTATTGCACCATCTGGAGGAATTCTAGCTCGCTAATCACCGAGAGATCAGCTACCAAATGCCGAATCAATCACAGACAATATGACACGAACCAAACAATCAAAGAGAGAAAATGAGAAACAAATGATTTAATGAGGTTCGATAACTTGCCTACATCCTTGGGGCAAAAGGGAGAAGATTCTTATTCAAATAATTGAGTTACAAGAGTTACAAATCGATTCGGAGATCCAATTGAGAACCTAAGCAATTTGCTGTAGAATTCTCTGAAACAAACTAACCCTAGAACTCTCCAACACAATTCACCTCTATCAAAAAAGTTACAAACAATGGGGGCAATACCTCTCTTTATATAGCCAAAGAGTCCACGAAGAAAGAAACCAAAACAACTGAAATCAGATCATAAATGAAATCAGAATCAAACTCAGAATCAGCAGCTGACGCCCGCATTAATCAACTTATAAAAGTATAAGTCGACTAATCTGTAGTAATCAGAAAACCCAACTTTCTGCATGATCTGCGATCGACTCTATAAGTCGACTTATAAAGATATAAGTAGCTAATTTGTTTCCCACATGTGCAATCCAACTCCGATACGACCAACACGCTCTTGTATTCGACACCATTGATCGCACTTCTCTCTGGCTAAACTCCAACAAAGTTAAAAAAACTCTATCAAATAAGATTTTAGACTTCTCCCCACATTAGAGGAATTGGAGTTTTAGTTATCAAGAGTTAACTCTTTCCTGATTATAACATGTTTGAATTTTTCTTGTAGTCGTATTTTAGTCATTAAAATATGAATAGAAGTAGGAGTATTTGAGAATTCATTCTATGAATAGAGCAAATGAGCTATCACTTCTACACGGGAAAGTTGTACAGAAAAATTCAATGGAAATCTTGATTTTCTTTCTCCATGGATCTCTCTCCTCTCCCATCTTTTTCTCAAAATATACCAAAACAAAAGTGGTATCAGAGTTACATATCCTCGCTCGTCAATAAGCAAGATAGCATCTCATAGCCAATAACCAATTCAAGGTCGATCTCAAAAGAAAAAGATGATCATAAATGGCGTGATATGACCACAACTTCTTAAGTATAAGGTATCTCTTTGGATCCCAAGGTTTACGAGAATTGATGGAGAACAACTACACAGAGGTTGTCCGTCCACAAGAGTTTGATACACTCCCATCAAACTTGCAAGGAATTTTCCTCTGTGAGTGATAGTCGATCCACACAACAAGCGAGAATAGTGAGATTAGAGTGTCAGTATAGAAATGATGATCACAAACACAGACAATAGACGGAGACACGAGATTTTTATGAGAAAACTCAAATCAGAGAAAATCACGGGGAGGAGGAAGTTCACTATAATTCGCAAGTTTACAGGAATTACATAAATGTGTTGATATCTCCTTGAGTTAGATTTTAGTGGATGGAAAAGTTCTCCTTCTTGCTAGAGGAGAAGGTCTATTTGTATTAAACTATTGGCATAGAGGCAGATGGAGTGCTGGCGAGATCTACGTAATTGCATGATCTTCATGTTTGAATTTGTTGTAAGAGCCGTGATTATGGGGGCTGGACTGTTGGAATTGTATACAGAAAATTTATTCATTGTCTATAACTGTCCACCTTGAATGCAAGGGCGTTACACATCTTTATGTGAGAGAAGGAAAGTGGCGTAATTGCATGTAGAGATCTCGGTGGTCACTACTGAGGACTTCAGGGTGAAGTCAGAAATCTTGGACTGTGGGTGACTTCAGAGGGTGATGTCTTCGCGAGCTATGGACGTCTTCAGGAGGATCCGATATGACGGAGCCTGCTGAATGATACAAAAGCTTCAAAAGAAAAACTAGGTTGCTCGGACATGTGTCAGCATCTTGGTGAGGGTCAATTTTTGGCAACTACAAATGCTCCCCGCTCTTTCGCTTGTCGGAGCCTGTAGGAGGAAAATCAGAAGAGCGAAGTTAGTGGAGATCCTTGAATGCCTTGAATTGTTCTTGATGTTGGTGAAGGGGAGGATTTGATCCATTAATGCGAATCTTTTGGATTTCATCTGGAGATTGTGTGGTTGGATGATAGCTGGATTGTCGATCGATTAAACTTATTTGAAATCTATGACATCATCTTTTCAAATCCTGGCACCATCATGACTGAGATCATGTAGCAGAGGCAGTTGATATTATGCTGATTTAGTTGACCGAGAATTTTGGAATGTGGATTGACTTTTTCAGATATTAGAGATTTGAATTGGAGACGTCTCGACTCCTCCTCCGTCTATAAATAGGGTGGAGCTCTAGGGTTGAAATTGCTTATATTTTTCTCTAAAAATCTTTGCTTCCAAACTCTTTACTTTGGTGGGTTGCCATGTGTTGACACTTAAAAAAGACAAGATTCTTATTGTTCCGAACAATGTCTAAACTTGTTGACATTTACAAAAGACAAGTGACAGACGAGCTGAAGACTAGTTTTCACCCATCTCCGAGGGACAAGGAAGCAACTTGGACTCCACTGATCCAGCAAGCAGACAGTGAACCCGGATTGTTTCTAAACAGACCTCAGCAGGTCTAAAGATGCTAACATTTAGCATCGCATGAGCCCAAAGGAATAGCCTCGCTTGAGAGGCTAATATCACTCGACTTCGCCTTGAAGCCATTCAAAGCCTCGCCAGGAAGCTAACTCGCAAACTTCGCCACAGAGAACTTCTAGCTCCGCCAAAGGGTTTCTTTCAGACTTCGCCAGAAGCTGTCTCTAGCTCCGCTACGAGCTCAATGCGGGCAGCTCCGCTATGAATCTGCTATGGTCAACCTTTGACCAATCAAATCTCCGGATGAGATCAGGTCCAATCAGATCAAATCTAATTAAGATCAAATCAGAGATCAAATTTGGCAGTTGATTGCCACAATCTCTTGACTCTTCTAAAACGAGTAAGAGGATCAGGGAAATCCTCCAACGATATGGAAAGGATCGAGAAGGTCAACCGACCTGCCAATTCTAGCTTCGCAGAAACTGATCTTAGCCTCGCAGCAAGGCTACTTTCCAGATTTTAAACAGATTTAATTCAATCTGTTTCCATATTTTCAAGGGACGATTATACCCTTGCTCTCCCTATAAATAGCCCGCCAGGGGTACAAGGAGAGGGACACACATACGAGGATCGATCGATCAAGAGAGAGAGGCATACAAGAGGACTCCACAAGCAGAGGCTTCTTCATAACGCACCGTGCGTTCTCGAATTCAGAGACCTTTTAGAGAATTGCTTTCTCTATTCAGGGTGTTGATACCCTAACATCGTCCTTCTTCTCAGGAATCTCCGGAACCAGGCGAGAAGGAATTCCTAATTGAAGGCGATTTTGAGAAGCAGCAAGAGGGTTCTACCAACCTTCTGTTCTCTGATTTCCCGAACCAGGCGAGAAGGGAATCTCATCGCTCGCATCGTCAAAGGGACAAAGTGGTCGCGCGCTGACCAGACTCCTATCGGCACACTTCTCCAGAATCTCTGAGGAGATCTACTTGTAATCTGTTTAAGAATACTTGTAATTTAGCTCCTCAAACTCTTTTTTGTAAGTTTTCCCCCTTTGCAAACATAATGGAAAACAAGATGGCGACTCCGCTGGGGAAGAAATTCTCCACTGCCGAGAATCAAGTATCGCAATGCGGCGAACAGACCTTCGGGTCTAACTCTGAATTCAGAAAAGCCGGTGCAGCCAGAGCTTCTCTGGCTATATCTTCAAGGAAAGTCTCTGCGGAGACTGAAAAGGTTCTCTGCGAACCTACTGCGGTTATTTGGCGCAACAAGGAAGCACGTCCGCAGTCTGATTCCTTTACTTGTGAGAACTTGGTGGTTCAGTTCGATCAAGCAAGATTTGAAGAAGTCCTCTCTAGGGGTGGCCCCACTCTTCGAGCACGGAAGCATAGGAGGGTTTCCACGACCAAGGTTTCAAATCAGAAACCGGAAGCAGAATTCTACCAACACCCCTCAGCCTCGTGTGTGGCTAATCAGATTCCTTGCGAATCTAAGCCTCCTCTGCCAAGGCGGATATGGAGGCCTAAACAGAAGTCTTCAACCGAAGCTTCAGGTGTAGCTACGCCTAAACCGCGCCTCTCCCGTGAGGAAAAAGGCAAGATGCCTGTCTGCTCCAATCATAAAGTTACAACGACAATCATACCGTTGTCCAATTCAAGAGCAGCGATGCCTCGCGCCGGCCTCGTTCTCATGAGCGAAGCTACTGTACCACAGCGTACGCGCAGGGTCCATGACCGCGAAGCTGAAGCCAAAGTACCATCTAAGGCTAATTGCCTTCGCAACAGCATAGCGGGTAAAGCACCGCAGCATGCTCCACTTTCCAGTGCGTTAAGCACTAAGTTCGCGTCTAATAGCGAAGCTAGAACTAAAGCACTATTCAGTGCTAATCCCGTCTGCAGGGATAAAAGAAGCAGGACATCGCCCTATGCGCGATCCAAAAGAGCCTTTGCGCTCGATTGCAGGGACCCGACCGAATTCGATTTGAGGAAATTGTTGACGGATAGACAAACCTCTTCCCCCTATTTCCAACACAGGGGATGTCAACTGCTGACACTCCACTCGGTCCATTGCCGGCTGGGACCAATCTCCGCCACGCCTCCAAGACGACGGTCGGTTTTTGATCGACTATCGGTGCAAGTCCCGGTGAAACATCGCAAAAGGAGCATCTCGCGAGATCTACCCTCCGCATCCGTCAACATGACCGGAAGAGGACAAGAGTCCCCAGATCCAGACTACAGCCAAGGCTTGGGCGAAGTCTTGGTGCATGAAGAAGAGGGTGTTTTCCGAAACACCAGATCTAGGGTGGCGATACCCTACAATTACGAGCCGCCTTCTTCCTCGATGGCCCTAGCCTCGTCACAGCCCACAAGATCACTCCAATCATCGGACGGAGAAGATGAAGATAGTGGGTACGCCTCTTCGGCAACAGTCAGTTCGGTGCGAACAGACAGAGCATCAGTCAATATGGCTGATAACGTCAACGACGATCTTCGTCGGCGCTTGGAAGCCCAGGAGCAAACTTCCAAGACTCAGCAAGAGGCTCTGGACAATATTCAACAGATGCTCGCTCAACTCCTCAATAACCGGAATAACAATGATGCCGGGAGCAATCGCGATGAGGAGGAACACTTCAGCAATGAGCAACCAAAGCCGGAGAAATCCAAGGAGGGTTCTTCCCTATACGCCGAAGTCCTTAAGGGCCTCCAAGCTCAGATCGCGTCCCTAGCTCAGAGGGATGAATTAAAGAAGGTAGGGACAGTCCGTCCTTATCCGCTGGAGTGGGATTCTGTGTCATACCCACCGAAGTTCAAACCGCCAACGCTGCATACCTATGATGGAAAGAGCTCGCCAAATCAGCACATCTACTATTTCCGGTCTCAGACTGGTAATGTTATAAGCAATGACGCCATAATGGCTAGGCTTTTCATTGGCACCTTAAAGGGGTGGCGTTTGACTGGTTTCGCAGTCTTCCCCCGGGCTCTATCAACTCCTGGATCGACCTGGAAACTCGGTTCCTCTCTCGTTTCTATGAGGACGATATCGAGGTAACCATGGACAACTCCTCTCCACTGTGCAGAGGAAGGGCGAATCTGTCCGTAACTACATTGAACGGTTCAGAAACTTATCCTTGATGTGCCCAGCTGGGATGCCATTACCCATGCTCTTGCAGACATGCAGACACAACTTCCTAGACCAAGTGGAAGTTCGCATGGGGGCTGTTAAAGCTCACACTTGGAAAGAATTGGTCGAACAAGCTGAGATAGCCGAGAAGTCGGCTAAAAAGTTCGAACCATCCGCCCCTAGAGGCAAGTGGGGGATGAACAACAAAGGGCGTGGCGACCTACCGCAATCCTCTCAAGCTAAAGGCAAAGAGACTATGTCTGTGGAACTATCCGGAGATGTGCAGTCAAAGGCCAAGAAGAGCGGCTTCAACAATCAGGAGCCTAAGTTCCCTCCAAAGCAGTACTCGTTCAAAGACGATCAGGTGGTCACCATATTCCATCTGCTCCACAAAGGGAACAAAATAAAGCTGCCAGATGCACAGCGTCCCAATGAGATAGGGCGCACAAACGACCCTAAATACTGCCTCTACCACAGGATGGTTCATCATCCTACTGACAAGTGCTATGTCCTCAAGGATAGAATTCAAGCCTTGGTTGATGCCGGGGTTCTGAAGTTAAAGACGGAGCAAAAGAAAGTCACTGCCAATCTGGTGACTCTTGAGTTCGGCAAAGCCCCAAAAATCACAGTTCCCGACGGGACTTATTCCGTCCCTGCGCTACGGTTGGAAGTCAAGCATCCTCCAGCTATAGCTCAACATAATAAGGGTCTTGTTCCCTTAACATTGGAGACAGGGGAAGTCATGTGGATACATCCAGACCTCGTCCAAGACGTACAGCGGGATCCAAAACAGCCCAATTCAAAGGGCAAGTCTTGCAATGTCATCTCCATCCTGCCAGACGACGGCAATCTTACATCGGCTTCCCTCAGTGATTCAGAAGGAGAAAAGCTTGCTTGCGCAGCGCAAGCCGATGCGCCTCAACAGACGGGCACCCGATCCGGAAAATCATATTTAAGGCAGTATGAAAAGTCTACTGACGAGATACAACAGCAAACGACGTCAGTACAAGTACCAGCATCCACTCTAATCCCAGCCAAAGGGAAAGAAAAGCCTAAGGAGGTACGATTCGACCGAGTGTTGAAGAAACCACCAGGCCAAGGGTTTGATACGCCCTTTTGGTTTGACATATTGGCTTAGCTGGCCAATATCCCAGCTCGTATCACTATACACGAGCTCCTTCGCCTCTCGAAAGAAACAAGAGAAGCACTCAGGGATGCGCTAGCCAATTCAGAATCCTTTCTGACATGCATGCCTGAAATCCCTAACGACAACGTTCAGTCTCCTTACCCAGAATGTCATCATGAACAATCAAAGGTGCCCGCTATTACCTTCACAGCGGAAGATATGCTTCTCAAAGATAACAAGCACGATCGACCTCTGTACTACACCGGATATATCGGTTCAACATGCATTGAGAGGGTACAAGTCGATCCGGGGTCCGCACTCAGCATCATCCCCAAAAGACTTCTCTACTTCCTCGGCATACCATTGTATAGGTTGTCCGCAACCACTACTACAATATACGGTTTTAACGCCGGGAGCAGTCATCCACTGGGGAAAATTCGACTCCGTTGCAGAATCGGGAGCCTGAAGTCAGAAGTGACATGCTATGTCATTGATGCTGACACATCATATAACCTGCTGCTGGGACGGCCATGGATCCATGCCAATTGGATCGTCCCTTCCACCCTCCATCAATGCTTCAAATATGTTGAAGATGATGCGACAGTACGAACTGTCTTTGCTGAGAGGCAACCATTCAAAGGGGTGGAAAACTACTTCACTGACGCTCTCCTATATCAAGAGGCCGGTGGAGCACTCAAAGAATCGTTGCCAGATGATGATGAAAGTAGCAACGAGGCGGATTCAGAATCCGAAACAGGCATGCCAGCTATTCTGATTGGTGAACCAATTATAGCATGTCTCAATAATCCCCTATGTAATACTCCTTCAGAGGATGAAGGTGAACGGGTAATTAATGATAATATTTCTTTTGATTATCCTGCGAGTATTGGGTCGATTAAATCCATTACGGATGGCTCTCTGCATGTGCCCGTACATGAGCCAAGTGTGGTCAGCACATCTGTGGAAGCTATAGAGGGGGCCACACTGGTGATCCCTCCGTCCAAACAAGGTCAGTCGCCGATAATCTTCGGTAGAACCCGGCCACGGGGATCCACAACTACAGATCCAAGCTCAGATTCAGACGCCCCACAGTTCTTCCATTATGCGCGGCCAGCGCGCCACATTATGAAGAAAATGGGATACGACTTGAAGCGTGGAGCAGGCCTGAATTTCGGAAAAGGAAGGCGCAGTTTGACGCGGAACCTTGTGCCTAAAGGGAAACCTGCAAATTACTATGATAGTACACGCAGGGGGTTGGGATACGTTACACCCACATTATCAGCAACCGTTCAAGTCAAAGACGATGAACCGATTCCATCACATTCAGCCTCATCCTCCGAGTGGGATTCAGATGTCAGTATAGGAGGAATGTTCAAAAACCTCACTGCTAATATGACCTCAAGCAGTCAATTGGAGCCCGCAGAAGCCACTGACGAGGAGCAATGGGCCCAGCAATCAGACCTTCAATGGGAAAAGCGATTCGAATCGCGCGAACCACCTACTGAAGACAAGGTGATGCAGGTCAACCTGGGAAGTCAAGATAACCCCAAGCCCATCTTTATAAGTGAAAGCCTATCACTTATAGAAAAGGAGGAATTGATAATGCTCGTGAAGGAGTATATAGATGTCTTCGCATGGAGCTACGAAGATATGCCCAGACTTGATCCACAGGTCGCTATGCACCGTCTGAACATCAAGACCGACGTCAAGCCAGTCAAGCAGCAACAATGTCGGTTTCGCCCGAACATTATGGAAGCTATTGAAGCCGAAGTTCACAAGCTCATTGCATGTGGCTTCATCCGGGAAGAACAACATCCTGATTGGGTAGCTAACATCGTCCCCGTCCTCAAAAAGAACGGGAAAATACGGATCTGCATCGACTACCGTGATCTCAATACGGCCTGTCCCAAAGACGAATTCCCACTGCCCATCACCGACGTCATGACTGACAACACATGTGGATTCGAAAGAATGTCTTTCATGGACGGCTTTTCAGGGTACAACCAGATTAAGATGTATCCCGACGACGAGAAGCATACTTCGTTCCGAACACCATTAGGGGTATACTGCTACACGGTAATGCCCTTCGGACTGAAGAACGCCGGAGCAACCTATCAGCGGGCAATGAGTATGATCTTCCGCGATCATCTCCGAAAAACGATGAAATGCTATGTCGACGACATTGCCGTCAAAAGTCGCAACAAGAATGAACACCTTCGCGACCTGAGAATGATGTTCGACATAATGCGGGCTCATCAACTGAAAATGAACCCAACAAAATCCTTTTTGGGAGTGTCAAGTGGCAAGTTCCTTGGGTTTATTGTCACATCAAAAGGGATTCATCTTGACCCAGACAAGGTCAAAGCCATTCAGAGCATGCATCCACCAAGGAATCTCAAAGAGCTCAGAGGCTTGCAAGGCAGGCTGGCCTATATTAGAAGATTCATCGCAAATCTCTCAGGCCGCTGTCAGCCATTCACCCGGCTCATGAAAAAGGGTACTCCCTTCGTATGGGATCAAGCTTGTCAGGAAGCTTATGAAGACATCAAGAGGTACCTCACAAAGCCTCCAGTCTTAGTGGCCCCTACATCAGGGAAGCCATTCTTGCTTTATGTAAAAGCTATGGACTACTCCCTCGGTGCCCTCCTCGCTCAAAAGGACGACAATGGCCACGAGCAGGCCATTTATTATCTGAGCAGAACTCTCATAGGAGCGGAATCTCGCTACAACCCTATCGAGAAAGAGTGTTTAGCTCTCGTCTTCGCTGTTCAGAAGACACGACATTATTTGGTCGGCCAGACCATACATGTCATCTCCAGAGTAAATCCATTGCGTCTTCTTATGACAAAGCCAGGATCATTGAATTCAAGATTGGCTAAGTGGGCACTTTATTGTCTCAATACGACATGATCTTCACGCCTCAGAAGGCGGTTAAAGGCTAGGCCCTTGCAGAGTTCTTGGCTGCTCATCCAGTTCCGGAGCATTCAAAACTTCACGAAGATATCCCTGATGAAGTCTTCGAGTCTTATGCAACCTCAGAAGAGGAAGTGTGGCAGATGTTCTTTGATGGAGCATCGCGAATGGGCCCTAAAGGCAAAATTATTGCCGGAGTCGGGGTTGTGTTTATCTCCCCACAGAATCATGTCCTGCCCAGAGCATTTTCTTTGACAGAATCGTGCTCCAACAATGTGGCAGAATATAATGCTCTGCTCATTGGTCTTCAGCTCGCCCATAGAATGGGGGTACGCTATCTCGAAGCTTATGGCGATTCAAAACTGATCATCAATCAGGTTAAAGGCGAATACGAAGTCCGCCATGAGGACTTGGTGCCTTATTACCATACAGCCATCGAATTGGCTAACCTATTTGAAGGTTTCTACATCGGGCATGTGTCCCGATCTCAAAATACTAAGGCGGACGCCCTTGCTGCCTTAGCAACAACTCTAGCCTTGCCAGCCGACACCGAGTATCACCTCACAGTCACAACTCGACATCTTGTATGCTCCAAGCACATGCTAAGAACTCGAGAAGTCTATAATGTCTCGACGAATCTTGAGCCGAGGGATTGGCGCTTTCCTCTCATTGACTATGCTTTGCACGGTTTGCTTCCAGACAATCCTAAAGAAGCGGCATCTATCAGACGAAGGTCTCTCCGTTTCTACTACGATCCGACTCTGAAGACACTTTACCGTCGTTCATATGACGGTGTCCTCCTCCGTTACCTTTCCAATTCAGAGGCACAGGAAGCGCTCCAAGAAGCGCATGATGGCACTTGCGGAGCTCATCAGCCAGGTCCAAAGCTTAAAGACAGGTTGCATAGGCTGGGATATTATTGGCCAACTATGATAGCCGACGCTATCCAATATGCACGAAGGTGTAAAGCATGTCAGATTCATGCGGACTTCATACACCAGCCTTCGGAGTTGCTCCACCCGACTGCTGCTTCATGGCCATTTGAAGCATGGGGAATAGACGTCGTAGGACCAATCAGTCCTTCTTCGACAAAAGGTCACCGGTTTATCCTAGCAATAACCGACTACTTCTCAAAATGGGCGGAGGCTATACCACTGGTTGAAGTCAAAACCTCCAAAGTAGTTCACTTTATCAAGCACCACGTCATCCATCGATTTGGTGTCCCTAGGCGGATCATCCACGACAACGGTCCCCAATTCATAAGCCAAGTATTCTATCGGTTCTGCAATAAATACCGAATTCAGAATGTAGCTTCAACTGCCTATAATCCTGCTGCCAACGGCTTGGCGGAAGCATTCAACAAAACAATCATCAAGCTGCTCAAGAAATTCGTCTCCTCGAATAAGCGAGATTGGGACGAAAAGCTCGGTGAATGTCTTTGGGCCTACCGAACCACGGTGCGGACACCGACAGGCAATACGCCTTTTTCCCTGGTATATGGGACGAAGCAGTCCTCCCATTGAAAATCCAGATGCCATCATTGCGCGTAGCTCTGATTACTAAAATCACATCAGAGGACAATGATCGCCTACGCCTTCAAGAGCTCGAAGCTTTGGACGAGAAGCGACTACAAGCTCAGCAGCATATCGAGCTATATCAAGCTCGAATCTCAAGAGCCTTCAATAAGAAGGTCAAACAAAGAGTCTTCCAGAAAGGAGACCTGGTCTTAGCCGTCAGACGACCGATGATTATGACGCACAAGACCAAAGGCAAATTTCAGCCTAAATGGGAAGGACCGTTTGTAATAGAAACAGTCTATTCAAACGGAGCATACCGCCTCGCGACTGCAGAGGGCGACCTACTCATGATGCCGATCAATGGCAAGTTCTTAAAGAAATATTATCCTTAATCAAGGATCCTTCTCTTGATCAAGTTAACACTACACCTCTGATCAAGTGTTGGCCCAAGGTTACAATCAACCCATGTTTAGTGTATTTTGATGATTACAAAACATATTAGTTATTGGTACTAATATAAATTGTTGTTTAAGTGTGTTTCAGGTTTATATATTAAAGAGATGAATTCTTCCCTAAAGGAAGGTGTATTGGACTCAAGACAAGTCAAATTGGGCTCAAATTGCAATATTGAAGATCAAGAGAAGATAGCTCAAGTTGAAGTCTTGAAGACCATTGTAGTTTGTAAGTTTAGTTTTGTAAAGATAGAATATGTGAAATTTGGCTCTAGGATTTGCACACACATTTGTTTTATATGTTTCTATGTTTTCAAAATATTTATTTCTAGGTTTATGCCTTAGTTTATACATACATGTACCCAAAGCTTTACATCTTCAAAAACTTGTTTAAATACATGTATATAAACTATTTTCAGCATAAAACTTAGCTTCAGATTTTTAAAGATTTTATACAAAATTTTCTATCTTAAAATCTGCCCAGAAAAACAGTTTTCCAGGCAGACCGGTCGACCGGCCCAGTCGACCGGCTGCTGTGCCCAGACATGCACAGGCTGTGCATGTCTGTCGGTCGACCGGACCTACATACCGGTCGACCGAAATTAGATGTTTTGCTCTCTGTATCTTTCCGGTCGACTGGGTCGGTCGACCGGTAGAAGGAAACTGTGTTTCCTTTCTTGCGATCGGTCGACTGGCAGTCGACCGGAGCCAT
Organism: Agave tequilana; assembly: GCA_038442645.1. Taxonomy (NCBI): domain Eukaryota; kingdom Viridiplantae; phylum Streptophyta; class Magnoliopsida; order Asparagales; family Asparagaceae; genus Agave; species Agave tequilana. The sequence continues at coordinate 21,048 of JAVJIF010008781.1, forward strand.
AACGGCTCTTTTGCCAGCAGGGTCCCGGTCGACCGGTAGTCGACCGGTAGGCCTGCAACACCTCCAACGGCTCTTTCCTCTTTGGGCTGTTCTGAAAAACTGTTTTATTTTCTATTTTAACAGACTTTTTAGAGGGTTGTTGGGGTGCTTTTGCAGGTGATATTAGCTGGAAAAATCAGAGTTTTTTAACCTATTCTCTCCCTATAAATAGTGGGAAATAGGCCTTAGTTATTTACCAAGAAAAATATAAGTTTTCATTGTTTTTCAAGAGAAAGAGAAAAATAGTTTAAAGCTTTCATTTCCATTCTTTCAAATTGGTTTTTCAGTTGTTGTTTGATCTCTAATATCACTCTACAACTGAAGCTTTTCTCACCACACTTCATAGAGCCAAAAATTTCATATTCTTTCTATAGGTGAAGTTGTAAAAGAGTGAGAGTGTTTGTAAAAGAGTGTTGTGGTCTAGTTAAAGATCACTATTTGTAATTCTTGTTCTTGTGGAGACAAGCTCCTCGGTGGAGTTTCTTTGTAAGGTGAAGCTACGGGCTTGAGGTCTTTGGAGGCCTAACTTGTACGGGATCCTAAGGGGATAGTGGAAACCCTTCACGGAAGTGAAGGCGGGGACTAGAGCTACGGGCTCGAACCTCGAAACAAATCACTTTGTTTGCGATTGCCTTTGTGTCATCTTGCCTAATTCTCTCTTGCTTTACTTACTTTCAATTTATTGCTTGAGAACTAACATTTTATTTGTGCAATCCTTACTTGTTTACTTTTCTTGCTATATTACTTGTGTACATTTCATCATCGCATTTCATACTTGGAATTGTTCGATCACACCTCAATACAACACGGTTGCATTGTGCACCTCTAACCCATTTAAGGGGAATTGGGAGGAAGGAGTTCAGAACCTCGCAAGGGGTATTCGGCTCTTAGTCGTGTTTTGAGAGATCGTTGCATCACTCACTTAAGAAAAATTTAAAAAGAGCATTAGATTAGCAATTACACCTATTCACCCCCCCTCTAGGTGTATTTCAATTGGTATCAGAGCCTGGACTCTAGGATTTGGCTTAACAACCTTAGAGAGATCCTCATATTGCTAATCATTTCATTCATTTCCACATAGTAAACATGGCCGATGGTATTAAGACACCCCCTAAGTTTGATGGACTTAACTTTCCCATATGGAAGGTTAAGATGACTGTTTTCTTGCAATCTCTAGGTAGCCGAGTTGCAAAGGCCGTGACTAAACAATTTAGTGCCCCCGATGGTGATGAATCTACTTGGTCCGAAATTGAGACCAAGGAGTTTGATGCCAATGCTAGGGCTCATTATGCACTCCTACAAGCCCTCAATGATGATGACATAGCTAGAGTCATCCATTGCAAATCCGCCTATGAGATTTGGACCCATTTGCTAGTAACACATGAGGGGACATCACAAGTGAAGAGGGCCAAGATAGACCTTCTTCGGTCCCAATATGAAAATTTTTGCATGCAAGAGAATGAAACCATAGATGATATGGTTACTAAGTTTACAAAGATTACTAATGGTCTTGCTTCTCTAGGTGAAGAAATCAACAATGATCAAAGGGTGAGAAAGATCATCCGGGCTCTTCCTCCATCATGGGAAGTGAAAGCTACAACATTGAAGGAACTCAATGATAAAGATGAGATTGAGCTCATTGGACTCATTGGGAACTTGAAGACCCATGAAATGGAGAGAAAGGCAAGGGAGGACATGGCACCTACCAAAAAGAAGACCATTGCCTTCAAAAGTCATGCTACTTACTCCGACGAAGATGATGAAGAAGAAGATGACGAGGAGCTCTCACTTCTAGTCAAAAACGTCCGGAGGATGTACAACAAGGCAAAGTTCCAAGGACGGAGGAGATGGCAAGGAGGCAAGGAAGAAAGGAAGATCATTTGCTTTAATTGCCAAAAGCCGGGACACATAGTAGCGGAGTGTCCGGACCAAGTGAAGCCATCTTCATCCAAGAAGCCATACAAGAAGAAGGCTATGAAAGCAACATGGGATGACGAAAGTGAATCCGAGGAGGAGATCGACACCGCCAATATGTGCTTCATGGCAAATGAGAGCACAAGCAAGGTAACCCCCTCAACTCTTCTTGATGATGATTTATCCATGGATGAGCTAGGAGAAGCATTTATAGAACTTTCTCAAAATTATGACTTCATGAAGAAAAAGTACTTGAAAATGAAAAAGGATAATGAATCTTTGAATATTCAAGTGTTAAATCTTTCTAAAGAAAATAATGACTTGCATTCTTCTTTAGTTTCCACTAAAAATGATTTTGAAAAATATAAGATTACTTGTAAAGGAAAGACCCCATTTGTAGATTCTAATGAGATTGCCATGCTTAAGGAAAGATTAGACTCATTAGATGTTGTTTTGAAAAAGTGTAGTGAGTTTGATAAGAAGAAGATGGAGAATATGTTTCCTAAGAAACAAGCTCCTAAGAAAAATATTCATCATGCTCATGCTCATGCTCATGTACATGCTACACAACCTATGCATCATGGTAAACCCCCAAAGCATGCTCACACTTCACATACACACCATGCATTCATGTATAGAAAAGTGTACTCATGTTCACATTGTGGACGGAAAGGACACTTAGCTAATTTTTGTTATGATAGACTAAGTGCATCACATCATAATGTTTGGGTTCGTAACACTAACTTTCAAGGACCCAAGAAAGTTTGGGTACCAAAGTCAACCATTGTTTTAAATGATGTAGGTACTTTCCAAAGCTCAAAGACGTAGAGGTTTATGGTATCTTGATAGCGGTTGCTCAAGGCACATGACTTGGGACATCAACAACTTTGCAACCCTATCAAGATATCATGAAGGTGGCACCGTCACCTTCGGAGATGACGCCAAGGGTAAAATCATCGGTATTGGTAATGTAAAACTTGGCACCTCTCCTTTAATTGAAAATGTAGTTTTAGTTGATGGCCTCAAGCATAATCTCTTGAGTGTTAGTCAACTTTGTGATAAAGGTTTTGATGTTGTTTTTAATAATGTTTCTTGTAAAGTGATTGATAGAACCTCTAATGTTTGTGTATTTTCCGGTTTTCGTGAAAGCAATGTTTATATGATTGATATGTTAAATATGTCTTGTAATATAACATGTTTAAAAGCCCTCGATGACGACTCTTGGTTGTGGCATAGGAGATTAGGCCACGTTTCATTTGACCATATTTCTAGGCTTAACTCTAAGGAAATGGTGAAGGGTATTCCTTCATTGAACTTTGAAAGGGACCGAGTTTGTGACGCATGTCAATTTGGGAAACAAACTAAGTCCTCATTCAAATCAATTAAGGATATCATGTCATCACGTCCATTGGAGCTAATCCACATGGATTTATTTGGCCCTACACAAACCAAAAGTTTAAGTGGGAGTAGATTTGCTTATGTTTTAGTAGATGATTTTTCGCGTTTTACTTGGGTTTATTTTCTTGAACACAAAAGTCAAACCTTTTCACATTTTCAAGCCTTTAAGAAAAGAGTTGAAAAGGAAAATGACTCCTCAATAATTAAAATAAGAAGTGATAGAGGAGGTGAGTTCATTAACCTTCCCTTTACCACTTTTTGTGAGGAACATGAAATAAAACATGAACTTTCTTGTCCTAAAACTCCACAACAAAATGGAGTAGTTGAGCGGAAAAATCGTACTTTACAAGAGATGGCTAGGACAATGTTAAATGAATATGGTCTACCACATTATTTGTGGGCCGAGGCCGTTCATACTTCATGTTACATTGCAAATCGTGTTTTCCTATGTAAAAATACTACTAAGACTTCTTATGAGATGTATTTTTCTAGAAAACCCAATGTTTCTTATTTCAAAGTGTTTGGTTGCAAATGTTTTGTTTTAAATACAAATATTAATTTGGGAAAATTTGATGCTAGATCATATGAGGCTATTTTTGTAGGTTACTCAAATACTAGTAAGGCTTATAGAGTCTTCAATAGGTCAACTTTGACTATTGAGGAATCTATTCATGTTAAATTTGAGGAATCTAACAAGTTGGTTAAGAATTGTGTAGAAATTGATGCTTTAGATGAAGGTTTGGAGAAAGTGACCTTGGAGGATGCTTCTACCATGGGAGACAAGCCAAAGGATGGTGATGGAAGTGAAGCCAAAGTGGAAGAGGCTCAAGGAAATGAACATCGAGCAAATGAAGAGGAGCCCTCTCAACCACTACCAAAGGATTGGAGATTCAATCCTCATCATCCCAAGGACCTTGTCATAGGTGAAGTATCAAAAGGGGTAACCACTCGCTCTAAGATTCAAGATTTTTGTGGTAATTTTGCTTTTATTTCACACATAGAACCTAAAAATGTCCTCGAGGCCGAGGCCGATTCATATTGGTTGCTTGCCATGCAAGAGGAGCTCAATCAATTTGAGCGCAACCAAGTTTGGCACCTTGTTCCTAGGCCCCAAGATAGACCAACTATTGGCACTAAATGGATCTTTAAGAACAAGTTGGATGAATCGGGTAATGTAGTTAGAAACAAGGCTAGGTTAGTTGCCCAAGGTTACACTCAAATCGAGAGAATCGATTTTGAAGAAACCTTTGCACCCGTAGCACGGCTCGAAGCCATACGGATGACCTTAGCATATGCCTCATTTAAAGATTTTAAGCTATTTCAAATGGATGTAAAGAGTGCTTTTCTTAATGGTTATATTGATGAGGAGGTGTATGTTGAACAACCCCCCGGGTTTGTTGATCCTACACACCCTAATTATGTTTATAAATTAGATAAAGCACTATATGGTTTAAAACAAGCCCCTAGGGCTTGGTATGAAAGATTGTCTTCATTTTTGATTTCAAATGATTTTAAGAAAGGAAAAGTTGATAAAACATTATTTACCAAACATATAGATCTAGATATCCTCATAGTTCAAATTTATGTTGATGACATTATTTTTGGATCTACTAATGTTTCACTTTGCAAGAATTTTGAATCATGCATGAAAAAGGAATTTGAGATGTCTATGATGGGGGAGCTCAACTTCTTCCTTGGACTTCAAATCAAGCAACGTAGTGATGGGACATTCATCAACCAAGCCAAGTACACCAAAGAACTCATCAAGAGGTTCGGGCTTGAAGGATCCAAAGTAGCAAAGACTCCCATGGCAACCACTACGAAACTTGACAAGGATGAACAAGGTAAGGATGTAGACATCAAATTATTTCGTAGCATGATTGGTAGTTTACTCTATCTTACGGCTAGTAGGCCGGATATAATGTTTTCCGTATGTTTATGTGCACGTTTTCAATCATGTCCTAAGGAATCACACTTAATAGCGGTAAAACGCATAATTAGGTATCTTAAGGGCACAATTGATTTAGGTTTGTGGTATCCGAAAACTAACCAATTTACCATGACTAGTTATTCGGATGCCGACTATGCCGGTTGTAGGGTAGATAGGAAGAGCACAAGTGGCACTTGCCAATTCTTGGGCAATTGTCTTGTGTCTTGGTCTTCCAAAAAGCAAAATAGTGTAGCCCTTTCAACCGCCGAGGCGGAGTATGTAGCAGCCGGAGCTTGTTGTGCACAAGTACTTTGGATGAAACATACTCTTCTCGATTTTGATTTACATTTTGATCATGTTAAGATTTATTGTGATAATACTAGTGCTATTCACATGACCAAAAATGCTAATCAACATAGTAAAACCAAACATATAGACATTAGATATCATTTTCTTAGAGATCACTTTGAAAAAGGTGACATAGATATTGATTTTGTTTCCACAGATTTTCAACTTGCAGATATTTTCACAAAACCTTTAGATTATGCAAGATTTTCATTTATTTGTGGTGAATTGAATGTATGTAAGATTGATACTTAAAATATCTTAGTTTGTTTTGTTTTGGTTTCTAATATGTTTGTTTTGTTTTGTCTTTAAATTTTTTTTAACCCTTTTTGATGTATGACAAAAAGGGGGAGAAATATAAATATATATTAGTTTTGGGAGAAAATATGGAGAAAAATATGTGGTTTGTTTTAAATTTTGTTATTCCTTATGATAGTTTATTTTTTTTGGTGATGATATTTTTCAATGCTTTATGTATGTTTACATAGTGTTCATATTCATGTTAAATACATAGCATTGTTTAAGGGGGAGCTTTCCAAGCTCTTTCTTCTTTTATTTGTTTAATAACTCATATGTTTTGTCATCATCAAAAAGGGGAGATTGTTGGCCCAAGGTTACAATCAACCCATGTTTAGTGTATTTTGATGATTACAAAACATATTAGTTATTGGTACTAATATAAATTGTTGTTTAAGTGTGTTTCAGGTTTATATATTAAAGAGATGAATTCTTCCCTAAAGGAAGGTGTATTGGACTCAAGACAAGTCAAATTGGGCTCAAATTGCAATATTGAAGATCAAGAGAAGATAGCTCAAGTTGAAGTCTTGAAGACCATTGTAGTTTGTAAGTTTAGTTTTGTAAAGATAGAATATGTGAAATTTGGCTCTAGGATTTGCACACACATTTGTTTTATATGTTTCTATGTTTTCAAAATATTTATTTCTAGGTTTATGCCTTAGTTTATACATACATGTACCCAAAGCTTTACATCTTCAAAAACTTGTTTAAATACATGTATATAAACTATTTTCAGCATAAAACTTAGCTTCAGATTTTTAAAGATTTTATACAAAATTTTCTATCTTAAAATCTGCCCAGAAAAACAGTTTTCCAGGCAGACCGGTCGACCGGCCCAGTCGACCGGCTGCTGTGCCCAGACATGCACAGGCTGTGCATGTCTGTCGGTCGACCGGACCTACATACCGGTCGACCGAAATTAGATGTTTTGCTCTCTGTATCTTTCCGGTCGACTGGGTCGGTCGACCGGTAGAAGGAAACTGTGTTTCCTTTCTTGCGATTGGTCGACTGGCAGTCGACCGGAGCCATAACGGCTCTTTTGCCAGCAGGGTCCCGGTCGACCGGTAGTCGACCGGTAGGCCTGCAACACCTCCAACGGCTCTTTCCTCTTTGGGCTGTTCTGAAAAACTGTTTTATTTTCTGTTTTAACAGACTTTTTAGAGGGTTGTTGGGGTGCTTTTGCAGGTGATATTAGCTGGAAAAATCAGAGTTTTTTAACCTATTCTCTCCCTATAAATAGTGGGAAATAGGCCTTAGTTATTTACCAAGAAAAATATAAGTTTTCATTGTTTTTCAAGAGAAAGAGAAAAATAGTTTAAAGCTTTCATTTCCATTCTTTCAAATTGGTTTTTCAGTTGTTGTTTGATCTCTAATATCACTCTACAACTGAAGCTTTTCTCACCACACTTCATAGAGCCAAAAATTTCATATTCTTTCTATAGGTGAAGTTGTAAAAGAGTGAGAGTGTTTGTAAAAGAGTGTTGTGGTCTAGTTAAAGATCACTATTTGTAATTCTTGTTCTTGTGGAGACAAGCTCCTCGGTGGAGTTTCTTTGTAAGGTGAAGCTACGGGCTTGAGGTCTTTGGAGGCCTAACTTGTACGGGATCCTAAGGGGATAGTGGAAACCCTTCACGGAAGTGAAGGCCGGGACTAGAGCTACGGGCTCGAACCTCGAAACAAATCACTTTGTTTGCGATTGCCTTTGTGTCATCTTGCCTAATTCTCTCTTGCTTTACTTACTTTCAATTTATTGCTTGAGAACTAACATTTTATTTGTGCAATCCTTACTTGTTTACTTTTCTTACTATATTACTTGTGTACATTTCATCATCGCATTTCATACTTGGAATTGTTCGATCACACCTCAATACAACACGGTTGCATTGTGCACCTCTAACCCATTTAAGGGGAATTGGGAGGAAGGAGTTCAGAACCTCGCAAGGGGTATTCGGCTCTTAGTCGTGTTTTGAGAGATCGTTGCATCACTCACTTAAGAAAAATTTAAAAAGAGCATTAGATTAGCAATTACACCTATTCACCCCCCCTCTAGGTGTATTTCATCAAGATCTCCGTGTCTGGAGCACACACAAAGAGAGCCTTTTTCTTCCTCCAAGTGAGGTCATACAGCCAAAAACCAACAGGAACCTGGCCGCGCACTGGTTATCCTAAAGGGGAATCAAGGTTACGCAGACATTAACCTAATAATCCAATATCCTTTAACGATTAAGGATAGAGGAAAATGTTGGCCTATAAACCCAACATAAGTCCTCGACGACTCATCATGCTGAGGGGAATAGCTTGGTGGCTTGGTGGCTTCTCAACCAGTTATGTCATTGCGACCTCTGAACTGGCAGATAGCCAAGTTTCATCTACCATTGAGCTTAGTAGCGTCCCAATCGGTTATGTCATTGCGACCTCTGAACCAGCGGACAGCTAAGTCTCAACTTTGAGCCTGTTGACACTTACAAAAGACAGGACTCACCGATGCTTGCTGACATTTACAAAAGGCAAGTATCTCCCCTTCAGCCCCGCAAAGGGCTAACCTCGAGATCGCTGACATCTTAATCGATTATGTCATTGCGACCTCTGAACCGACGGATAGCCACGTCTCAAAGATTACGTCCTCAAGCAAGAACAAGATGGAGATTCAACAGAAGCCAAAACAAAAGAAAGAATTTCCATTAATTCCAAAAGATGGAGACACATGGAGGCACGTATACAATGACCTACAAGCGTACACTGTATGATCTAAGCCGCTCTCCGAGGGTGTTTAGCCTCGTCTTCCTATCATCAACAGCCTGGGCAAGCGCTTGTGACCTCAGCTCAGCCTCATCAAAGTCCACCGCCTGAGCCAGACGAGCTTCAACTTCTGCCAAAGTTGCCCTCTGTGACAGCTCCTGCCGCGCAAGCTCCTCACTCTGAGCTTTGAGTTCTTTAAGCCGCGCAGTTTCCTCAAGACGCACCGATATGGCCTTGGATAAGAGGAGATTTGCTTTCCTGATCATTTCCTCAGCCTTCGCAATCTTATCCTCAACGCCAAGAAGAGCACTAGTGGAGGCGTCAATTGCACTTCCAACCTCCGCTTGCCTTGTTTCCAAGGATTTCAAATCAGAAGAGACGGCCTTAGCAGCCTCTTGAGCAGCAAGCCGGGCCTCGTGCTTTCGGGCAACAAGACAGGCGAGTCGCTCATCAGCTAAGGACGCCGGGTCTGAGCGATAGAGACGGCGCCACTCCTCTACAGCCTTCTCAAGTTCATCCACCAGGAGTTCTAAAGCAGCAGCCTGATGATACCCCTCAAAGTCCCGAATGCTCTCAATATCACGGGAGAGGACCACCTTCAGCTTTGAGAACGGTATAGGCGAGCCCTTCAAAACTAGGTCGATAGTTCGCTCCAAGCTTCTATAAAAGCTATCGACCAGGTCACCTATGTAATCATTCTCGGCCTCAGCCATTTCTGGCAGGGAGGCAACCTTGGAATAGTCCACCAACCTGGTCGACGCCGTCGCAGAAGAAGCAGCGGGAACATTGACAGTAGCAGGACTAGCCGAAGGCGATCTCGGCGGAGTCCTCATCGAAACCAGCACGCCAGCCACCGCGGAGGTAGGACTGGCAACCACCTCTTGAGCAGCAGGCTCAACCACCAGGGTTGGAGAAGTAGGGCTCGTAATCACCCTCAATGCCGCACTCGGCAAAACAGTCCGCACCTCACTCGTTGATGTGATTGGGAGTGAGGATACCTCCGGCACTACCGCCCCTTCAACCTCTGGTCCTTCAGCTGATTTGGGCCGATAAGAAGGCAGGTCGCCGTACAGCGCGTCCAACACAGCAGCATCCGCTGTGGCCGAAGTGCTCATGTCACCCCTCGATCCCTCAGGAAGATCTACCGGCTCCCTTGAAGCTGATGCGTCTTGAGGCCGAACACCTGTAACAAGACTGCGGTTAGTCGGGACACTACATACAGAAAAAGCCAAGAGGGTACGACAATACCAAAGGATGATGTTGCCTCGAACATCTCGTCGGCCGCACCAGTCTCCAGAGGCTCCATCGAAAAATTTTTGGCAGAATCAACACGAATAGCCGGCTCGTTTTCACTTGCCGAGTATCCTGTGGACCACCCGATAGAGCTCGATGTCTCAGGACTCCCTTTAGAAGTCCCAACCCCTGAAGGACCAACATCAGCCGCGCCACTCCCAGACTCTTCCGAGTGAGCAGGGGAACCGGCTGCAGCCCCATAAGTGAATAGGGGATCATAATGTTTCCCTTGCTCTCCAGCCGTCTCGGCTCCTGCAACAAGAAGCAAAAGATGAGTTATTCGAAACGCACCAGAAGCATTATATGAACAAGGGTAACCTCACCCAGACCTAGAGCGAATCACCGCTAGTCGGTTCAGCAACCGACGGTTCAGCCGCTAATGGGGCAGCAGGAGGAATCGCTGTAGAGGGATAACCCTCTACGACAATCGTAGGAGCTTGACGACGGGGCTTCTTCGCCAACGATTTCCTACGAGAGCTACCCGCTCGTTTTCTCTTGAAGTGGACGTCAGAATCCTCTTCTTCCACACGTCGTGGGGAAGATGTCCCCATCACACCAGAACCAGCCACAGGAGTATCAGCTCCAGCCCCCGCCTCGAAGTGAGGACTCCCTGCATCAGAAGCCTCGCTGTCATCCACAGCGATGAATTCTTCCAAGCCGGGGACACGAACCCGTTTGCCTTCTCTCTTATCAGAGGCTTTCCGCTTCAGTCGCTGAGAGATTAACTTCACACCCGTACTATTGACATTAAATCCAGGAGGTGTGGAGTTGGAAGCCGCGTACCACTGGCAAAAGCATAGGGTCGTCGAGAGACCGGGGTCCTGCAGCGGCGTGCGTAGCCACGCCCCAGTGCCATCCGCAGTAAAGAACCGCCAGGCACGGGCCCCATCAATAAGACTCTCCATGAAAGCCAGGTCCGAATTGGGATTGCCCACATACAGCTGGTCGTACCCGAATTGGCGGGCAAATCGACTTGGGACGTAGGGTTCCAGGTAGCAGGTATCCCCACTCCTGTACAGCAAATGCGAGGGCCGGATGCTGACCAGCCACTCGAAAATGCCCCGACTCATGGGAGACCGCCCTGACTCCGCATCTCAGAATTCCTCGTTGTATCCTGCGCCCCGAATGCGAGGAAAACAGCGGAACAGGCTATAAGCGTCATGACGACGCACTAACTTACGGGCCTCGGCCACGTAGGCTTTCATCCAAGAGCAACCTTCGAATCGGCAGAGAAGAGCCGTTCGAACATGCTGCGGAGGATCTTCCCTAGCTCCAATCAAAGTAGGGCAGTGTAAGGCAAACCACGCCATCAAGTAGGTGTACGGTAGACCCACCCTAGGATTGGGTCCATCGCAAGGAAGGATAGCACTCTTCCCACGTCTTGCCGCCGGTGGCCTGCAGAAAGCCTCCGTTAGTGCGCGAAGGCCTCTTTGAATACAGCATACCATGGCTGGGAGAAGACCCAGACGGTGACCATGGGCCAGGCAAACGGCGGGTAGCAGAACATTCGGGTGGACGATGTCACCCGAGGAAAAAGGCACAACACACTTCTTTAACCAGACGGTTAAGAAACCGGCCAGCAGCGCCTTTCGAGACATAGGCCGACGGGCCTGATGGTGAAAGCTCCAAAGGGTATCACCCTTCTCATAGGGACCTGCGTCTTCTGTTATGACGATATCCCTTTGGAGACACATCTCCATCCGTTCAACAATATCGCCATCAGTAACTCCGCGATGAGCTGCTTCAGGAGCATTCTTCATGTCTGGGAACAGGTAACTTCCCCAGCTCTTTAAGCTCTTCGAGCTACCCTTGCCACCACCGTGAATGCTAGAACAAATATGCAAGTGGCACATCAACTCCCGATAAGTCTCGAGCATAGCAGGCTCCTGCTTCTCCAGGAGAACCAACTCCGCCTCACAGGGAAGTACTCTTCGTATGGAAGAGACCCGAAAGGCAAAGCAGAGATTTCCCACATTTCATGCAAAGCCATGCCCAGCTTGCCAACCGGGGTGAAGAAAGTCCCCGAAGCCGGGCAGTACAACTCAAGGATGGCGTAGAAGCACGCCACCTTCATCTCAATGCCGTAGCAGGTCGCCCTGACGGCCTCATAGAGATTCAACCCCTCCAAGTCCTCCTCGAAGTGAGCGAGGATATAGTTGGTCAACTCCGCCCACCATGTCTTAGGAGGATGAACCCAACCGGGAGCCCTGAAGTCAGTTGCGGGATAGTTCCCGCCAACTGCGCAGAATTGAGTGCCAAAGGTCTGCGCCACAGCCGGGTTCTCTCCCACTGGAAGTTCCCGCGATACCTTCCCAGGGTATAGCCCCATTATGCTGAGGGGAGGGCCCGCCCTCGAATAGCCCGACTGAAAGGTTAATCTCCCAACATGGACGGATTCGACGCTTCGGCTTACGCCCCACGCCATCTTCCGAGCCTGAGTCACATTCATGAAAGAAGACAAAGGAAAGTGTCGCTTAGTCGACGAAAGGTAAAACTTCTCGCCATCCAGTTGAAAGATCCATTGTCCTTCGCCTGCCTGCAACTGGCGATCGGGATCGGATGCGGCATCCCCGAACATAAAGTCGGGCTTTCTGTAAGTCTGACGGTCAACATCCTCAAGAGGAGCCGTGGTCAAGATACTCCGCGTGGTCTGCGGATGACCGCCTTGGATGAGCGTATCCCGGACGAGGGAGCTCCGCTCACTGAACAAAGAAGCCTGTCCATGGAACTGCAGGCTGAGGTTACCATCTGCTCTACTGGTCAGCCCAAACAGACTGCTCAGGAGATCGGGAGTGTAATGCACTGCAAAGACAGAAACGAACTATGATTAGTTCAACAATCAAGTGAGGCATAGCCTCGCTCAGCAAGCAAGGCCAGCAAGGCGATAGCCTCGATGAAGCTTGATCTCGCGGATAAAACTGCATTTTTGCAGAAGGCGTCCAAAGTACCAACTTCGCTTAAACAGGAAGTGGTATAGCCCTAAGGGCTAACGTCACCAAGAGGGCATCATGGTCAAAAGTCACCCTTCGTGACCATGACTGAAGGAACAGACCTATATCCTGTTCCTCAACAGGATGGAGACTGCCCGAGTAATGGCTTCGTACGAGGAACTGTTCGGTTCTTAATTCCCTTGTGCAAGGAAGATAGGGAGATTCAAGGAAACGAGTTCCCTAATGAGGACAGATCTTATTCGATCATCCTAATAGCCAAATGTTGGCTCCAAAGGAGAGAGACCACGGTCTCTAATCAGATAGAAAAATCCCTTACCGGTGACTGGTTGCTCAATGACCGGAGGAGGAGGAGGACCCTCCGCTGCAGAAGTCGTCACTTCTTTTCCCGCTCGCCTTTTGGGCGCCATTAAAGGGTTGCAAGAGTTCTCAGGGTTCTCTGAACAAAGAAGGAAGAGGAAGAGGGAAAGTCAAGAAATCTCTCTGAAAAAAAAAGGGAGATCTTTTCCTGCTCAGCCCGATCGGGCTTTTATAGGCCAATCAGCGCCTGAAACGAGGCCTCGAAAAGGGCGTGTGCCGCCGTTTCGAATTAATTCGAAACGCCGCCCAAAGCGCCTTCCCGAGAAGCGCTGCTTCGATTCCGCTAAGGGTTAACTTCGCCCTGGCTTAAAGTGCGGATTTCGCACAATCCTTCAAGGACATTCGCCGAGAGGCTTACCTTAGCCCTCTAAAAAGGCGCTGACATGCCAGTCTCGCGAAGATCACTCAAAGAAAGGACTATGTCCTTAACTCCGCATACGGTTTAGCCCCGCTATGGCCAAACCTTCAAAGAAAGCAAGCGAAGATCAGATGATGAACTTTCATTGATTTAAAAAAAAGAAGGGTACATTGATATTACATCGAAGTTGTGTTTTATACAACACACCCAGTTGCTCGACAGGGTAATTTGTGCAAAAAACATACAAGTGGTTTTACCCGCTTCTAAGTCAAACCGACTGGACAAAGGAGGCCTTCCTCCTGCACAAGGCTGTAATCAGTGGTGCCGCAAGGACATGGTCATTATACTCCACAAAAATGGCAGATCTTGCCAAGCCATTTTTGTTGAAGCCTGGAATAGAAACCTATCGCCGCCAACACGATAGATCACGTATAATGGGAATCGGCAGTGGTACCAGTGATCTAACGGGTGTGATGTCCACCTTTCCAAAGTGGATCGCCCCCAAGGCCACCAAAGTTGAAAGTTGGCAATGATGCCGGCAAACCCATAGGCAGCGCCTACTACCTTGAAGCGGATCATCTCCGACGAAGCGGCTACCAGCCTCACCTCAGAACGAATCATCTCGGATAAGAGGCTGCCAGCAGCCTCTGGGACATGCACCCGCTGCCCCGAATTGTTCCTCCTGCTTAAAAGTAAAGCTTCAACCGGGGAAGCATAAGGCAATTTTATGGTTCCTTCCATCAAGTCACAAGATTGGCGAGCATAGCCCACTGCAAGGCAAATCAGAACAGAATAGCAGTTAAGCACAGAAAAAACTGCAAATCAGAATCTTTTGGGTCAAAGCAATCCAATTTCAGTAAAAGCAGAGGACAAGCCTCGCCTGCACAGCACTGATGGGCTGGCTCAGCAAACGCCAAGTCCAAGCCTCGCCTATATGGCTAGCCAGACTGACCCCGTGGGATAGTCTTAACTCCACCTATATGGCAAGACTGGCTCAACTATTGAAGAGACCAAGTCCCAAGTTTTGTCTGGGCAGCGGATTTAACATGAAGCGATCTTTCTGGGAAGCTATGCTAAAATCCGTCTCTACAGATCAGTCAATTGTAAGATGAAGAACAAGGGAAGCTAATCCCTGAAGCAGCTGCTAAAGCTGAATTCCCTGAAGCAGCTGCTAAAGCTGAATTAAGGGAGATGAATTCCCTAAAATCGGTGAAGTCGTTGAACGATCAAGACTTACCGGTCCTTGGCCGGATAATGACCAGAGTGGGCATTCCCACTAGTTCAGAGATCTGAGTATCTCTTTCAAACCAAGAGAAGAGAAGAGAGGCAAAGCACTTCTCTTCAGAGGACCTCAAGTGTCCTATTTATAGGCCTCATGGCCTGAGCGCTGCCGCCTCAAGCGTGGAAGCACGAGCGCATTTAAGGCATTTATCACGCCTTGAGAAAAGGGACGGTCTCCCTTGGAACTGTGCAAAGGGAGAAACGTCTCCCTCATAAAGGCACTTATTGCGCCTTGAAGAAAGGGAATATCCTCCCTCGGAAACGTGCAAATCGGAGAATATCTCCCTCGATCAGCACGAAGAAAGGAGTAATCCTCCTCGTAACCAGCCCACGGCAGTTGATCTCGGGAAAGCGACATGCCCTCCCAAGCGAACATGTCTTCAGAAGCCCAGATGCGGGGCTACTAGCTGCGAAGCTACCCAGTCTACATGATTCCTCGGCGAATCTACATCCCAAAGCAGGATTTAAAGCAAAGCTGAACTCAACCATCATGGCGACGTTCATACTCCACACACCACCAATTAAAGCAGTTCAAAGTATTTCGAAGTCTGAGCCATTACAGACTTTCGAAAACTTTGAAGGGGGTCTTGTTGATACTTAAAAAAGACAAGATTCTTATTGGTCCGAACAATGTCTAAACTTGTTGACATTTACAAAAGACAAGTGACAGACGAGCTGAAGACCAGTTTTCACCCATCTCCGAGGGACAAGGAAGCAACTTGGACTCCACTGATCCAGCAAGCAGACAGTGAACCCGGATTGTTTCTAAACAGACCTCAGCAGGTCTAAAGATGCTAACATTTAGCATCGCATGAGCCCAAAGGAATAGCCTCGCTTGAGAGGCTAATATCACTCGACTTCGCCTTGAAGCCATTCAAAGCCTCGCCAGGAAGCTAACTCGCAAACTTCGCCACAGAGAACTTCCAGCTCCGCCAAAGGGTTTCTTTCAGACTTTGCCAGAAGCTGTCTCTAGCTCCGCTACGAGCTCAATGCGGGCAGCTCCGCTATGAATCTGCTATGGTCAACCTTTGACCAATCAAATCTCCGGATGAGATCAGATCCAATCAGATCAAATCTAATTAAGATCAAATCAGAGATCAAATTTGGCAGTTGATTGCCACAATCTCTTGACTCTTCTAAAACGAGTAAGAGGATCAGGGGAAATCCTCTAACGATATGGAAAGGATCGAGAAGGTCAACCGACCTGCCAATTCTAGCTTCGCAGAAGCTGATCTTAGCCTCGCAGCAAGGCTACTTTCCAGATTTTAAACAGATTCGATTCAATCTGTTTCCATATTTTCAAGGGACGATTATACCCTTGCTCTCCCTATAAATAGCCCGCCAGGGGTACAAGGAGAGGGACACACATACGAGGATCGATCGACCAAGAGAGAGAGGCATACAAGAGGACTCCACAAGCAGAGGCTTCTTCATAACGCACCGTGCGTTCTCGAATTCAGAGATCTTTTAGAGAATTGCTTTCTCTATTCAGGGTGTTGATACCCTAACATCGTCCTTCTTCTCAAGGAATCTCCGGAACCAGGCGAGAAGGAATTCCTAATTGAAGGCGATTTTAAGAAGCAGCAAGAGGGTTCTACCAACCATTCTGTTCTCTGATTCCCCGAACCAGGCGAGAAGGGAATCTCATCGCTCGCATCGTCAAAGGGACAAAGTGGTCGCGCGCTAACCAGACTCCTATCGGCACACTTCTCCAGAATCTCTGAGGAGATCTACTTGTAATCTTTTTAAGAATACTTGTAATTTAGCTCCTCAAACTCTTTTTTGTAAGTTTTCCCCTTTGCAAACATAATGGAAAACACCATGTCGTTCTTCTTCTTCATCCGGTGGAGAAAAGAGAGGGAGAAGATGGAGATGGTGAAAGTGGTCACCGGGCTCCATTCAGGAGTCTGGTTTGCACGAAACATCAATCTTCGCAATGAGCTTATTGAAAAACATCAGTTTTCGTGATAAGTCTCTGCTATCAGGAAGGATGGGTAAGGCTTTCACTTTGACCTGGTTTCTTCGACTGTTCTTCTGTCGGATCAATCCAGTCTCATCTTAGGGTTGGATTTCTTCTTTCCTTGTAGCGTGTCTGAGGTAGGAGCGGGGGCTCTTCTAGACGATTACTAAGAAGGATGTGACTCCAAGGCAATCTTGCTTGTCTCGGATCTTCATTCTGATCGGACACCACTCTCGCGCTTGGGGACTCTTTTCTTGTGTCGAGCAACATGAAGGGAGTATGGGGTATTCGTCGGGATATCGCCGATGAAGCACTCCTTCTTCCAGAGCTCCGACCTCTTCCTTTATACAAAGGGCTGGTGATATCATTACTGGCTTGCGAAATTCCGTCTAAGGGTTGAGGCAGAGAGGAGAGGATTCTTCATTTGAAGGATTTCTCTTTTTTTGAAGGATCCTCATGGAAGTTCTTTATGGCATTTGGACTGTAGCTTGAACAATAAATCGTGCCTTCGTGAAGTGTTCTCTGATAAGCAAATCTTTATTTGCTTCATTATCGGGAACCTGTTTGATGTTGGTAGGGTTGGATGGGCAGGAGCTAGACTATCTGTATTTTTTTTTTCAAAAAAATAACACAAGTGTAATTAAACTTGATTGCTCTTGTTAGATGTAATCAAATGTGTATTTGAATGGATGTATTCGGAATGGAATGACTTGGAATAATGTATGCATATTTCTTTGAGAATGGAAATGCTTGTTTAGATCTTGCCTGACCTGTTTCACCGTTGGCCTTCGACGTGCTGATCTTTTAATTTCGGAGCATTTGATTTGGCACGGGAATGCTTTGGTAAGGTTGCAGCATTTTTCCTGAGTGGGGGTAGTCTCATCAGCGATACCTGCAAATTTTTAGCCTCCGAGTGGGAAAAATTCCAGCAGTTGAGTTAGATTCACTTATGCTTCTGAGTGGGGGTGTAACCCTTTAACGGAGTTGTAAACTTGTAATGCCCCGATCCCGCGGGTATGGAGACATTACTGTGACGTAGAAACGCAGGTCCGAAATACTCTCACATATATATGCTAAGCATCAATACAGGTAAGAATCAGAAAGTACGTAGTGTATTATATATTCCAACATATAAGTACAATTATAAAGTTATCATAAGATGTGACACAATATTATAAGAATATTACATTACCGATAGGCATAAATGCGAGAATACAAAGATATAAACAAACATGAACAGTACCAAAGATGCTCACGAGTTACAAAAGAAAACTTGAGAGACGAGCAGGGGACCTAGAAGGATGGGGCTCTAGACGGTTTGCCGATGTTTCACGCTTCCTCTGCGCATCTCTGTTCAGCAACTGAAAGAATTCACAAGCTCTAAACTCTGAGATCTGAACATACAGGTCCAAGAGAGTCAAAACTTTCCAACGAGTGGTATGGTGAATGCCGAGTAGTGTTCAGAGATAGGCACACGTGTATCGATAAATCCGAGTCATGGAGCATGCATTGAAAACTGTGTCATGAGCATAGACATATAGGAGCAGGTAAGGAGGTAACAAGTAAAGTAAATATGATAAAACCAGATATATAAATCTAAATTATCAATTCGTGAGATTAGTACAACGAAGGAATAATCCAAACGAGAAAACCCTCATATACATATTGCGTACCTCACGTCACCGTATCCCGAGTTCATATAACCTAAGTTGACTCCTAAACTATGAAAACATCATATAATCGATAAATTGATAATATCGAATACAGGCAAAACTAGCTGTACAAGCTTAGATCACGGCTTCATAAGACTAGTACATCGAAGGAATAATCCAAATAAGGAAACCCTAATCTATATACCTTTATCCCATGCCACCATAATCCGAGCATATACAACCCGTATTGCAAAATAACACAACGAATTGTTGATTAGCATCTCATTATTATTATTCGTCCGACCTAAATATGTACAGGCATACATTCCATCCCACATACATCCATATATCAGTAAATCGAGGTTTATTAGAAACTGATGATGAGACCAATGGGTTATATTTACATTGGGTTCCGTACGTACCCGGAACCACGACCTAGGATGTTCTGGTGCTGACTCGGAATCTGCCGCTAGGCAAACAGGAGGTGGGTCTTATATTATGCCCATTCAGAATATAATAGGAGGTAGGGAGTCAGCGCTCCCCTTGGACACCTGGAGGCCCTCAGGTAGATCTGGAAGTTAGAGTTACACAATATACCTAATACCACTGTAAACATATTCAACACTTAGACTCCATCAGTTCCCCCTTACCCGATATAAGTTGGCCTTTTATAGTTTATTAATATGCAATTATCATATTACGGGAATAGCAGGAGCAGAATAGGTTAAGGAATTACAGGAGTACATAAGTACTAGAAATACAGATCACCGTATATAATACAAGATAGTAGGACATGATTCTCGAAATATGATAATCACAAGGCAAGTAGTAATGTATCAGGTGGTAGGTGATAAGTGATATCAAACACGTGTCAGGTGATAACAAGCAGTAGTCAGGTGATAACATGTAGGAGTCAGGTGTCAAGTGATAGTATGGTGGATATCACTGTCATTTATCTCAATATAGAAAAATAGTACTGATATAGGGGATCGGATAGAATACAAGAAAATAGTACCGATACAGGAGATCGATACGGATACAGGAAATGACACAGTTTTGAAAACAGTATAGTACAGGTTTCAAACTCTTCATAATCATCAAGAAAAGAATAATAGTTGAATTATCAAGTAGACAAGCAGGCATGCAAGCAGTGTACATTCAAGCGAAGCTAAATAAGCTGGAGTGAAGCTAATGTACAACACTAGATGCTATCACGTTCGGCATGGTTACCACTCGCGACACGGCACGGCTAAACTCATACGACGGAGCGAGCGTATGAATGCTATTCTACCGCGTGTGGCGAAGTCATGCTCACGGCATAACTACGCTCGAACGGAGTTAGTGGTAAAGCGCTGAGCGCTAGGTCTATCTACTAGGCGTAGCTAAAAACCTGACGGTCTGAACGCACTCCTCTTTTAAGAAAGTGAGTGAGAGCCCAAAGGCTAATAGGCTCGAAGGCAGAGTAGGTACCTCAGAAGTGTCAGTATCATACACACGCATATAATAGGTAGTAATTAAGCTATCAATAGCTTAGTGAAGCCCGAAGGCTGAACTAGACAGGAATAAAGTAAGCGAGCAGACAAGCGAACAATCAAGAAGAGCTAAGCAAGCTGGAGTGAGGCTAGCACACAGCGCTAAATGCTATCACGCCCGGCGTAGTTACCGCTCGCGTCGAAGCCATGATAACATACAGCAATCACTCGCGACATAACTATATTCGGACGAAGTTAGCGATAGAGCGCTGAGTGCTAGGCTCACCTACCAGACAAAGCATGAGAGCCCGAAGGCTGAACGCAATCCGAAGTTTGGGTATGGAAAGCCCGGAGGCTGAACGCAGCCCGAATGCTGGGTATAGTACCTGCACCAGATGTTAGTACCACACGAGTACACATATCAACATGGCAATAACTAGACTACCGTGGAGTGGTGAAGCCGGAGGCTAGGACTAGCAGAGCCCGGACGCGAGTGGAGAGCCCGTAGGCTTAACGACCATGAAAGGTCGGCCACGCATGGTATAAAGCAGAAATAAAGTATATCACAGGCAGGTACATGTACAAGAAGTAAATTACACTAATACAGGCATTCATCGTAGATCTAATACATGCACAGTCCTAGGCACTTGCCCAAAACAAATATAATTATACAGTACAAAACAGAATACAATTTACAATGCGGGGGGATAAAATACAAATGTTCCCAAAATACAGTCACCCGTCAAAGTAGTGACACCCAATAAAAGGCGATGACACTCGTCTAAAAATTACAGAAGACTCCAAAAATCTCAAAACTCTGAAAACATGTGCACGTGCACAGGCCACACCCACAATCACCATGAGAGAGAGGGAGTGTTTTATTTGTAGAGAGAAAAATGGAGAGAGAGAAAGAGATTAAAGAGAGAGAAAAGAGAGGGAGAGCAGGAGAGAGAGAGAGAAACAGAGAGAGAAGAGATAGAGAGAAACAAAGAGAGAGAGAGAGAGCAGATAGAAAAAGAGAGAGGAGCGATAGAGAGAGAACTAGGGGAAGGAGGTAGTGGCCAGCCAGGGGTTGGCCGGCGGCGGGTCTGGCCGCTAGACCTGCCGCCGCCCAAATCAGAGAGAGAAAAAGAGGGTGAGGGAGAGAGAGAAGAAAGAGAGAGATCTAGAGAAAGGGAGAGAGATCAAGGAAGACAGAGGAATGGCCCGACGGCGACCGGCCATGGCGGCGGCGCGGCGATTGGGTCGCCGTGGCCCTAGATCAGAGAGAGAAGAAAGAGAGAAAAGGAAAAGAAAAAGGAAATAAAAAGAAAAAGAAAGAGAAGGAGGAGAAAGGGGATTTCCAGAGTTATAGGTCACTAGTGGGGTGGCGTGAAGCATCGCGGCGCTGCTGGCTGGGCGTCGCCAGGGAAAAGACAGGGAGAGGGAGAGAAAAAGGAGAGAGGGAGAAAGAGAGAGAAAAAAAAGAAAAAGAAAGAGGAAGATAAAGAGAGTGATGGAAAGGGGAGTAAATGGGGGGCAGGTCCCATGTGGGTGGTGGCAGGGTGATGGGGGGAGAAAAGAAAAGGAAAAAGAAAAGAAAGAAGGGAGAGATTCCATAAAATATAATATTATATTAATATCGAAAAATATCGACTATTTCAGAAAAATCCCCAAAAATACATAGAGGTAGAAAACATCACCCTGAGAAATAATATGAAATCGGTTTTCAAAAATAAAATCTCATTTTCAAATTAAAAAATCCTGAAAACAACTGGGGAACCGGCCCACACCAAATCTGGCAGAGTTTTGATAAATTCAGAAAAATCTTCAAAATTACATCAAGGTAGAAAATGTGATTCTAAAAAATAATATGATAGAGGATTTAAGAAATTCAACTCCATTTGTAAATTAAAAGTCCTGAAATCGACCAGCGATACCAGTCGATACCGATTTAGCAATTTAATTTTGAAAATTTCCAAAAATCTAAAATATTAAAAATGTTGTTTGCAGCTAAAATCGGTCACATCTGACTACTGAAAAGATAAAATTGAGCAATACACTAGGATCGGGTCCCCGGTTCAGACTGGGGCTGACTACGAGTCCACGAATCCGGATCCAATGCTAAACAATCACATAATCATAAACAAAAATAAATACAGAAAGTAAATCAAAAAACTATAAAAAAATCCTAAATACGTATCTAAGTACGTATCCTGGGAATGGGGTGTTACAAAACTTGAGATTCTGAGAGGAAAAAATCCCTACAGCGAAGTTGGACCTCCAAGTGGGGGGAAATCTCAGCAGCGAAGTGTGAAATTTGGTAAGGCTCTGAGAAGGCAAATTCTTTTAGCAGAGTTGAGCCTCCGAGTGAGGAAAATCCCAACAGCAGAGGGTTGATGTACATATAAACAAATGAAAACTTAAATTAAACATTAGATGCAATATTATAACAGAACATAAGGTGTAAATTAAATAAATTGGGATGACAAGGCTATGCGTGCTCAACTTTTAATCGCACAAAACAAGTACATCGAGGGGATAATTGATCAGTCACATATATTGCATATATATTGTCACATTATCATGTTTATTATCTAATAAATCCTACTAATAAGTCTCATTTTTATTTAATAATGTGCAGGCCCATTGTTAATGGAGATGAAAAAGAAATGAGCCCAAAAGCCCACTTTAATTCTGATTTAAATCTTAATTAAAGAGGAGATAAATATTCAAGATGATAAGGATAATTTCAGGTGAATATCAACGCATATCAGGGAGGATTACACAAAATAAAACTGATTAATTTGGTGTTATAAGAATCCAAATAGGTTAGCTTGAGTATCACCGAAGATCAGATCAGAATCAGAGACAAACAACAAATCCAGCCAGACAAAAGGGGACAAAATCACACGCCATCTAGATCCCCACGGATGTGGCCATTTGGCCACATCCTGGTCGCGGATCTGTGGCTTTGGTGGTTTCCTCCCCTTATCTCCTTACTCCTCTCCCCTATGAGTTTTTGCTTATAAAAGGCAGGTTTTGCACTGAAAAAGGGAGAGAAGACTAGGATTAGAATTCTTATTCATTTTTAGGATTTTAAAAGTATTGTTAGATAGTTCTGAGAAGCTGTATCTCATCTTTACTTTTTAGTTTAGACCAGCAAAGAGAGAAGAGTGGAACTGAGTGTGTAATTCATCCTTGAAGTGACAATCAAAGGAGATTCAACTTGCGTATTCAACTCGACTCAATTCGGTATGTCTATATTTTATTTTCATTCTCTTATTTGTTTTTTTTTATCATGAGTAACTAAACCATCTTCTGGGCTTATTAATCAATCTTTCTAACTCCTTTCTCTTGGTTGATTTTTATGAAAGCAACTATCTTAAATCATAATAATGCCTGAGTTAAACTTTGTTCTTGAAAGCACATGAGGATGTTTTTCTTTTAAATTTGGACTTTCAAAGCACAAATATTTTTAATTATTTTTATTCCATACTTGTTTCTTCGCGCTTGATGGTTTAACATTCTCTTTTTAATGATGTGTTAAGAAAGGCCTTAAGATTAAAACCAAAACCATCTTATTTGTTTTACTTGAACATTAAAAGAAACTAAAGGTTTTTGCCTATGATAAAAGTGATGCACCAAAATGTTCTTGAGATAAGTAAGTAGTTGAGTAGAAAATTAGTGAGCCCAGATCCTTTTCATAATTTAAATCACAGCCAAATCACTCTCAAATCATTTTCTAAAAGATCATCTTCTCCAAAGCCTCTTAGAAATTTTAAATTTTTCTTTAAATCACTTCCCTTCTCTCCATTCTCTTTTTCAATATAAAAAAAGAAAAAAACACCAACAACATTCTTTGTTATTTAACAATTCATCGAAAAGTTTCTATCGCATTCCTCCTCGTGGACACGACCAGTTAGCCCAAAGCTAGATGGTAATTCTCATTTCTTTCATTTGTAATCAATAATCCAAATAAGAAAGCCCTCATGTATATGTCATGTGTCTCCTGCGGCTATAAGTCAAACATACACAACCATGTCGTCCCGGAATGAGTAATATATGCACACATAATTTACAAAAGTGGTGTTCGGATAATACATCGGCGGAGTATGCCTCTTCGGTGTGTTTCATTTTTCAGCTTCTAATCACATGAATCTTGTACGTCGTGGGGATAATCCAAGTAAGGAAACCCTCTTATATATACTATATGTTTCATGTAACTATAGGCTCTCTAGAATGTTTACCTGCAAATTTGAAAAAAGACTTGACGTGGGAGTGTGACCCAACGACAAATTGGATGCGTCGACTCAGAGTGGGGGTAAGACCCACAACGGAGTAGCTATCCAGGTCTTCTAGTGGGGGTCACTCCCACAACGAAGGACTTTGATTCCCAAAGGCTAATCGAGAAGGGAGCTCATAGGTCGATGCTTACGTTGCCGACTTCGAGTGGGGGACACTCCCACTTCGGGAGATACAAGCGTCAGCGACTGATGGGAACACTCTCATCAGCATGGCAGGGACTTCGAGCAGGGGACACTCCCACAGAAGAGAGTTTCGATTCCCATAGGCTAATCGAGAAGAGAGCCCGTAGGCTGGTGCTTACGTTGCCGACTCCGACTAAGGGACACTCCCACTTCGGGACTTACAAGCATCAGAGACTGATGGGGGGGACACTCCCATCAACAAGGTGGCACGAAAATGGTTAGGAGCAAAAATGCATTTTATTTCATTGATTTAAAATAAAATAAACGTGCTTTAAAAGAAATACAGGGAGTGTTATTAATGAAAAGTCACCTAGAGGGGGTGAATAGGTGACAATGCTAATCAGAGGGCAAATTAAAATTAAAGCTACAACAATTACCAATCAAGATTCACAAGATGAATGCAAGCAAGTAAATATGACAATGATTATGATGAGCAAGAATAAGAGCAAGTATAGTAAAGTAAAGAGTGCAAGAAAGTAAACCAATCGCAAACACAAGAATATGTTATCGAGGTTCGAGCACCCAGCTCTACTCCCCGCCTTCCCCAGAAGGATTCTAGCTACTTCCACTATCACAAAGAACAATTACAACCGGAGTACCCAACTCCACAATTACAATCACAAGAATCTCTGAGTAGTCACAAGACCACAAACTCTCTCTTTCAAAAATCTCTTCCCTTACAAAGGTCCTTAGAGAATAATGAGTAGAATTGAAGCTCTTTTGTGTGTAAGGAAAAGAAATTGAAATCAGAGAAAAACTTTTGAAAACCCTTCAGAAAATTGAGAGAATTTAGCACAAAAACCAAGAACTTTTGAAAGCCTTAAACTTTTGAATTTTGTAGTAATAATTGTTGTAACAAATCTCTCCCCAAACACCCCTATTTATAGGAGAGGGCTAGGGTTTAGGGATAAAACATAATTACTGAAGTTTAGGAGGCAATTAGTTCAGAATATATTAATTAAACTAATTTTAAACACAAAAAGACAAAAATAAACAGCTCTTAAAAAATTGCCCGTTACTGTTCAACGGCTAGCTCGGTCGACCGGTGTGGTCGACCGCTAGTTCAAAATTTTGACCGTTACAGGTATTCGGTCGACCGACCCGGTCGACCGGAAAAAACCAGAGAGCAAAAACTATAGTCCGGTTGACCGTGTCGGTCGACCGACAGACATGCACACGGATACGTGCATCTGCCAGAACCTCGGTCGACTGGTCCGGTCGACCGGACCAGACTGACACAGACTCGGTCGACTGCCCCGGTCGACCGGATCAGGTCAAAAATCAATTTTAGAAAAGAAAACAAAGAGGATTTTGATTTTAACAAAAATACTTTTAAACAGGGAATAGTATGAAATATAAAGATGTATCTGTAGGCAAAAACTTGTAGGCAAAATATTTTTGTATAATTTATAAGAAATTATTTTGGAATGAGCATGTGCGCAAAAGCGTGTGTGATAGAGCTTCAAACCTATCCACTATTCTTTAACATACTATAAACTGAAAAACAAATTACATGAAGACTTCTTGTGCTATCTTCAAGTCTTTTAGCCATCCAATGCCTTGCTAGTGCCTTCTTCTTCTATGATCCTACCTTGATGTGCAATATGCCTTCATAGCTTCATGAACCTAGAAGTTGTTGCAATAGCAAGCAATGGCCTCCAAAATTTGTACAAACCTGAAACTCATCTTAATAAACTTATTAGTACCAAATAGCTCATATTTGGTTTGTCATCATCAAAACCAAAAACAAATGGAGAGTGTAACCTCTTGGGCCAACAATTAATTAAGGTACTTCCCTGTCTTAGGAAGAGGAATCGGTTCACTAAATTGTCTTGTACTGAGTGATTGCATGTTGTAACTGGGTAAGAGGTGGAGCGTTAAGCTATTCTGATCTGGAGGCCACTCCTGGAGTATGATGTACTCTTTGAGGAAGCCTTTGCAGACAACGTCTTTCAGGTACCATCAGAGGTTTCTGTTTTGGACCGTCTTATGTCCCTTGCTATTGTGGAAGGAGCAGTACTCTTCTCCAGAGAGAGTAGGATCATGCTAGAGTAGCTTTGGGCACCTGTCGCAGGGTTGGTCTTTAATGGCATTAAAGAATTCATTAATGGGGAGACTCAATAGAGTGAAGTACTACTCTGTTTTGAAGTCTTAGAGCGAATTTGGTGAGAGGACAGGGAGCGCCTGCCTCTTGAATGCAGGTTGCCCCCGATTTCGATCTTGGGCGTGGATGGAGGCCTCGTATGGAGACTTCGACTTTCTTCTAACGTCACCGTACTTTCAGTATGTTTGAAGAAAGTCTTCATTGCTTCCTCTAGCTGAATGTAGGCTGAACTTGTGACAAGACCTCGCTCATCTGAGTGACATTGTGCTTGAGGAGGTGTTTGTATGGGGGTGGGAAACCTATAGCCCACTGATAACGCAAGTGCAGAGACGTCCACACCGCAGTGGGGGACGTTGGTGAGTTGGTTTTGAAAGAAGTTGATGTATAATTGAGGCTGTCATTCTATCTCATTTTGACAGAGAGGAGGTGATAATTATTTTTCTTGGTCTCCCAACTAGAGACACACTGATTACTGAATGCTTAGGTGATCTCGAAACTATGGAGAGAGCAGAGGTAAAGAATAGAACTAATCTGACACCACACCTTTCAAATTGAGGGGAAGGTGAGGCACAAAAGTGGATCATTACGGGAATAGATCGCCATCTTGTCTCGAAAAAGCCTGATATGCTGACGGGGTCGCTCACTCTGGAGTAATAATAAAGGTTGGAGTCAAAACCTTCTTCGAGAACTCTCACTCAAGGATTTCTTCGGAGAGGGGGAGTTGAAACTTTGGTAGCTAAAAGTGTTGGGTAGCTTTGCAACTTAGCTTCCATGATCCATTTATGGATTAGCTCATCAAGGATTCGAAGGTCGGGAGATCCACTAACTTTGGGCTCACCTTCTGACTGCATCGATGGCTGGTTATTCTAGAGGGCAGCGATTTGGGCCTATAATTTGTTGTTGATCTTCCTCAATGCTTCCTTCTCATGGATGGCATTCTTGCGGTTGAGAACCACTGCTCCCAATTGCGACCAGACTGGGCTTGTTATTCCTTCATCTGCTCTTTCATGTCATTGAGCATCTGAAGGATCCGGATTTCATGTTGCTGCGGTGGTTGGATAGTGGCGGTCATCTCCTGAGGTAAGGAGGAGCCAGTGTCCTCGGTGGTATGCGGTTGTTCATCGGCAAGTGGAGGTATCGTGTCCCTAGTGGTGCTAACGGCCTTGCCTTTGAATGTTGTGCCATTGATGGCTCGCTTCCTTGGGGCCATTAGTGTTGTGGAAGAGGCTATTTAAGGAGTGTTTTTGGGTTTTTAGGAGAGAGATCTCGAGTGTTAGGACTCAGCTCTCAACGAAGGCACCAGTTTGTGGTGAAGATTTTTAATTGCGAGTGATCAGTTAATCAATCCACACAGCGAGAATATGGAGATTAGAGTGTCAATGTAAAAATAATGATCACAACACAGACAATAGACGGGGACGCATGATTTTTACGCGAAAACCCAAATCGGGAAAATATTGGGAGAGATTTTCACTCTCACTGTTAAAATACCGCAAGTGCACGATTGACTGTTGTAGCACTTGAGGGTCGATCCACAGAGATAATTGGTTCTTTAATTCTAAATACTATCTAGGCGAATTGATAAATAAAGAGAAAAGATTTTATTTTTTTTAAAATCCTAAAAATACAAAAATGTCAAACATCTAAGCAAAATCCCCAAGATTGAACATAATGTAACTAATATCAATCTCTATCTATTATTTTTCATTAATTAGCTAGCTTTCTAGTGATAAAAATCTCCAACTCAAAATCTATTCCAAGTATAGGTTATTATTTGTTCAATACATAACCTATAAAGATTATAGATCCCTTATTGACTTCTTTTAAATTTAAATTACTAAAACTAATCTTTTTGTCATTAATTATCTATTTCTAGTAAGAATCAGTCCTAAAATTGATAGACCTAAGCATATGATATTATTTTTCTTACTACATAACCCATCAAAGATTATTAAGAATAATTAATCTAAACTATGCTAGCAAAGTAATAAAATTGTAATCTAAGAAAACAATAAATTCTCAAAATCTAAACATGGATTATTAGCTTTAATACATATCATATCAAAAATCTAAAATATTCTTCTGATTAGTCTACTTACTAGTTCTAGTATATCATTATTTAATTAAAGGCATACAGAGAGATATCAATTACTTACACCACAATCAATTGAGATTCATCACCTAGATGCATGAAACAAAATTACTTATGAATGAAAAATGACACAAGTTATACAAAAATTAATCATTACAAAGACTAGAAACACAATAAAAAAATTCATCTCAACATCATTAAAACAATTTGAAGCTAATATTGATATCATCTACCACAATAAATCAAATAAGAAAAACTAAAACTTCAATTAAAATTAATTAAAAGACTTACAAGTTCTCATATGTGCAACAACCCCAATTTGAACAGAAGATGAGAAAGAAAAAAATAATAATTAAAACCCGAGAAAAAATGCAAAATAAAGCCCCAAATGGAGCTGCCATGATTGCCGCACTCCAAACAAAAAGAGAAACAAAATAAAATCCTAAAGAAAAATTGTCAAATAAAAATGACGGTTCCCATCTGCTATCCTCATATTTTTATATATAATAATAATAATAATAATATTTACACAAAATCCCAGATTTTTTTATATTTATATTTCAGCACCGATTGAAAAAAACCAAAACTTTTTCAACTATTTTGAGTAGCAGAATAGACAAATTAGTAGAAAATTTGTAAATCTCTAAATCTTCTTTCCGTAGATGCTTAGATGACCTCTTTTGGTGTTCTGTAGCAAAAGTTATGATAAAAACATCACAACATGTTCAGAAAGTGGCGATCTTCATTATTAAACTTTTTGTGTGAAAACCAGCCATTCTACTCGCTTCTCCTCCTCCTTGAAAGTTGTCTGCACATTCACTAAAAACACTCGAGTAGTATTATTTATTTACAAATGATAGATAAATAGGAGCATAAAAATATGGTATAATTGTGCTAATCAGAAACCACAAGGAGAAGGGAAAAGGTTCATTATAATTCGAAGGTTTACAGGAATTATAGGAATATGTTGATGCCTCCTTGAGTTAGGTTTTAGTGGATGGAAAAGTCCCCCTTCTCGCTGGTGGAGAAGGTTTATTTGTACTGAACTATTCAAAGAACTATTGGAATGAAGGCGGATTGGGCGCAGGCAAGATCTGCGTAACTGACTGAGGCAAACCTACACACAAAAATACAGAATTTCAAAATTTAAGAATAGACATGCAAGGTACTCAATGCTACCGCGTTAGCAAGTGGTTATATGGGTCGTGATCTATAAGGAGGGACTTGCGATGGAAGCATTTTGTAAGTTCCCTTTTAGTTTACTTGAAATAGTTAAAAATTCTTCTCTTGTTCTTGTAAATAAAAGAAAAAAGAATCTATTGTTAAGTTAGAAAGAAAGTTGTAAATAAGAGAAGAAAGAGAAAATGAAAAATGAGTTTATACAAAAAAAATAAAAATAGTAAAGAGTTGAGAGTTGTGATTGGTGGTAGTCTAAACTAAAGACTAAAAGAAAAGAAGAAAAATCCTAAAAGTATTTACTTACCTCTTTCAGTTGATGACTTACCCTAAATCCTTGGCAAAGACTTACCTTGTCTTGAAGATTGAGCAAAGCATGACAAATAGGATCTTCTTCGTTCCTGATCTACACTATGAATTAAGAAGAAAACTAAACTAACAAAAAATAGTTATCCATCACCATAAGCCATCAAGGGCACTTGCAATTGCAAGGCTGGTTCAAAGCTATAGGTTTCATTTGGATTATCATCAAAACTCAATGGAAGAAAAGTAAGAGAAGAAAAAGAATATAAAAATGTAACTTTGATTCAATAAAGTAAAAATGGAAGAAAAGAAGAACAACTTGCATCGGTGTCACTCTCAGTAGAAGCTTCACTCTCATTCCTCCATGAAACTCTTCTCTAGTCTCTGTTACATAATGAAAAAACAAAATTGCATAAATAAAAAGTAAAAAGCTAAGTTACAAACTAAAGTATAGCCTAGACTATACTCTCTGCTGAATCGTTCTCATTCTTCATCGAAATTACAAGTATTTATAGCTGCAATGCAGAGGGGGAGAGAGTGTTCAGATAGGGGGAGAAAACACTCCCCATATCTCAACTGTAATGCCACGGAAATGCGGTTTGTGCTGTGTTTTCGTGGCCTAGATGTGGCCAGATGACCACATCCAGGGTACGCAAGCCTCATATCTCTCGAACATTCTTTATCTCCCAATAGATTTTCAGTTTGGGCTCTGGATTCATCTATATTAGTGTTGATCTTCAGCTAACCAAAATGGATCCATCAAAATCTGATTTAACTGATTTCATTTGGTGTTATCTCTCTGATTTGCTCTGATCTTCAGCTGACAATTGCCCTAATCCTTGATTTTGATTTAATCTGAACTTCAGTGGGCTTTTGGGCTCGTTTTCTCTTCATTCGCCTTTAGTAAAGGCCCTGCAAATAATTAAACAAAAAAGATAATTAAAGCAGAGTTTATTAAATAATAAATATGAGAATGTGACGATAAATATGCAATATCAGTGATCGATTACACCCCCACACCTATATTTTGCTTGTCCTCGAGCAAAACAAATAAAAAGTAAAACAAAGCTAACCTAATCTAACTCACTTTCATAGGAATCACAGTTGCACTTAGCATGTGCAATAAGCCATTAAACCTCTAGGATACCCCTAGAGGATGAGTTTTATCTCGTGAGGGTTTTTAGTGGATTACACCCACAAAATCCATAAAGAAAGAGAAAATAAAGGGTTAGTATTTTCAAAAAGCATTTTGTAAAAGATAGAAAATATTTGAAGTATTATTGTAAGAGTTCAAGTAATATAAGTTATAGGAAAACTAAATTTTTCACTCCTAAACTTGGTCTCTATTCAAAAACTTGTTATCAATCATGGTAAGAAGTCAAACTGTATTTCTCATCTAATCTATTATTTGACCCTAAGTCATATGCACTTTTATGACAGTGAAATTTTGACTCGGGGTTCTTTACCTCTAACTCTTATGCATTATTTTCTTTATATTTTTAATGGTATTGTCTCTTAGTTCTATTAGGCTTTCTATTATGCCCATGTAACGAGCCTTAGATCGATGACTCCCAAATCAGACGATCTTAGGGTACCGGTGAGAAAACACCCCAAGGACTTAAGGACTCGAGCAAACAAGGCCAAGAAACTAAGAATTTTTTTTTTATAAGATGGACCACTTTTAGGTGTGAATACTTATGGTTTATGAGGCACAAATACCCAGCTTAATTAGAGAATTTTTTATAGATATATTTTTCTTTTCTTTTTCTTTTTTCTTTTCCTTTTTTTAAAAGGCATAAGAATCTTTATTTTTGAACCCTTAGTGTGTAAGTGTATAAAGCATGCATACTTCATCAAGATAAAAATTAAGACTAAATTACTTTTTAATTTTTCTTCCTAACCCTAGAAATCAAACAAATAATCTTATTTTGACCAAGTATAAGAAATCCTAATTATAACTCCGCCAGTGCACCGTTCACTACCTGTCCCAAGGCAGGATAAAGGAGAAGGGTTGTGATAGGCCTGTGACAGTCAACGTAAAAATTGTCACATACTATGAATATGAACCAAGAACTAAATTTCGTTGGGGCGTTCTCTACTGAGCGACGCGCTATATCGGAGCCCGAGTGTAGTAAAAAGTGGGCAAGGATTGCTAGGTCGTCGTCCAGAAATGATGCGCCACATCAACGCCCAGATGTGGTGTCAAATGAGTAAGGGTTCCCATACTTTTCTGAGCAGGTGAGGGTAAAGAAGTTAGCTTATGAATATAGGATTAGGTAAGCATCATGGACATAGGTTCTCTTACAGGTAGATTAGCAGAGATAGTTGATGTTATGGTTAGACTGAATGTTAGTATTTTGTGTATGCAGGAAACTAAGTGGGGTAGGTAAAAAAGCTAGAATTATAAAGCCTTGGGGTTTATAAACTTTAGTATACTGATAGAGATCAAAATCGTAATAGGGCGGGTATGATCATAGATAAATAATTGTTTAAGGATGTAGTGAAGGTTAGGAGAAAGGGTGATTAGATTTTACTAGTTAAACTTATTTTAGGTAGGGAGTTTTTTCATTTTATTAGTGTCTATACACCACAAGTAAGAGTTGATGAGTCAAGTAAGCATCAATTTTGGGAGGATTTAAATGAGATTGTGCAAGGTATACCAATTAGAGAAAAGCTTTTTCATTAGCGGTGACCTCAATGGGCATGTAAGAACTAGTCGTTATGCGAATCCCCATTGACTCTGTGAAGAGTTGAAAGTATTTTAGAAATTATGGTCATAAGATTGGGGGCATGGGTTATATTGATTAGGATAAGACCAATCCGTCACACTAGGTTGGTTAAAGTTATGATATGCCGGGTTGGTAATATCCGAAAAAAAGTCGGGGTGTAATATGGATTACCATTAAAATTGGAAAAATTATTGTTATAAGCCATATCACACAGGAAATGTCAAACACAAACAAAAAAAACAAACAAAAAAGCAAACAAATAAAAATAAAAAAAATCTAACCTAAGTTAGGGTAAACCTTAGACCTAGACGACTCCTATTTGGTTAGACAGTCCATGGGGGATATATTGTTGAATATGATCACAAATTAATCAGCCAGGTAGGGGCAAGATTGGTGGGAGGTATCCACGCAAAAGTGATGGGCCTAATTAAGCCAAACCACCGGCCCTTCGGGGTTTCGCCCCTCAATCTCCAACCTTAGTTATCGATTTGGCAAAAGTCAGATTCAAATCAACTTCCCCCTTAGGGGTCAGTCTCCTATTTAAGTCCGAGAAGTCCCTAAGGCCAACTTCTACTCAGTTTTAATTAGGCTTGGGTTAGTGAGCGAGAAGATTGTTTGTGGGTTAAGGGAGGGTAATGACTTCCCCACCTTATCTTATTTATAGGACAAGCCCTTAAATCAATTTAGTGCAGTGTACAAGTATATAAAAAAAAGTAACACTCAAGCAATATTTCATACAAGAATGAACCTTATACTAAATGCTATGTACACATACCTTGGCTCCAGCACTCTTCAATAGTGAATAGAAAATGTAATGAAATAGACACGTGCCTAAATGCAAAGTTTAAATCATTTTTAGCATTTACAATCAACTTTTATCGTTGTATTAGAAATGTATATATAGTGAGTCAAATAAGGAGATAAATGCTACAGACATTAAATTATGCAATTCAGCCAACCTGCAAAAAATACAGGTTAGTAGTTCACTAAGCTTGCCACAAGAATATAGCAAATCTGAGGGCTTCTGGCCTCTGCTTTCTTGAGCAGAGTCCAAAGCCACTTATATATCCACTGTAGCAAAAATTTCTTATTGTTAAATCTTTACACCAAAAATAAAGAAGAAAGTTAACAAAAAATGTAAATCTAAAAAGAGAATAACTTACCGTCCCTCCCCGGCAACGGCGCCAAATTTTGATTGAGTTAGAACCTGCACACAAGAATACAAGATTTCAAAACTTTTAAAAAAAGAGTACAGGTGCTCAATTCTACCGCGATAGCAAGTGGCTATGCGGGTCATGATCCATAAGGAGGGACTAGCGATGGAAGCTTTTTAAGCAAGTTCTCTTTTATGCTACAATTAATGGTTAAATTCTTCTTTTAGTTCTTCAAAAGAAAAAGAAAAATAGAGTTAAAGTCAAATTAAGAAGAATATGGTAGATTGAGAAGATGGAGAAACTAGATGTACAAAGAAATTGAAAAAGAGTGATAAAAGAAGTAGTAGATTGTGGTGTTCTAAACTAAAGAATTAAAAGAAAAGAAACTAAAAGTTACTTACCTCCTTTGGCCAAATACTTACCTTGAATCTGAGGCAATAATGTTACCTTGAAGTGAGGCAATCAGCGCATAGCCCGTAAGAGTTGATTTCTGTCTCTTTCACGTTATATCATCAAGACGATGCAAGTATGAAGTGATACAGAATGAGACTAAAAATCCATCGTCATGAGCTATCAGTGGCACTCGCAAGGGTAAGGCTCTTTCGATGCTATAAGACTCACTTGGATAGCAATTGGCACCAAAAGAAGAAAAGTAGAAAGGAAAAAGAAGAACACAAAAAATAAAGAACTTATAAATGTAACTATAGATTCAATCTTGTAACAATAAGAGAAAAGAAGATAACTTACACCGGTGTCATTTTCAGTACAAGCTTCACTCTCGTTCTCCTATGAAACTCTGATCTCTTCTGAATTACATAAATAAAATTGAAAATTACATATAAAGAAAAATAAAAACCTACACTAAAAAGAAGAAAAAACTGGCCTAAAGTCTATCTCTGCATGGTCGTTTTTGTACGATCTAAAAATCTCACTTTTTATAGGCAAAACCCAACGGGAAGGGGTGTACGAAGATAGGGGGAGCAAACTCTCCCCCAACAGTTGCAACAAAGCCGCGAAAATGCGGCTTTGGCCGCGTTTCCGCGGCCTGGGTATGGCCAGGTGGCCACACCCGGGGGCTGGTGCCTCCTGGTTTCGCGATTTGACTTTATCTTCAGCTGAATTTCTCGTTTCAGCTCCTGGATTTGGCGAAACGGCCTTTGATCGTTGGTTTTAACTGATTGACTTGAAGAGATATATTTTTAACTGGTTTTCAACCGATCTGAACTGACCAGATCTACCCTGATTTACTGACTTTGAATTAATTCTGATTTAAATCAGAATTTGATGGACGTTTGGACTCATTTCTCTTCCCTCTCCTTTAGTAATGGGCCTGCAAATAAATTAAACAATAATAAGGAAAAGGCAGAGTTTATTCTATAATAAGTATGTAAATATGATAATGAATGTACAATATTAGCGACCGATCACACCCCCATATTTATCTTTTGCTCGTCCTCGAGCAAAACAACTAAACAAAAAATTATTAGACCACTTCCGCAGGTCACGCGATTACACTGAGCATGTGCAACAAGCCATTAAATCTCTAGGTTTTCTCAAGAGGATGAGTTTTATCTCGTGAGGGTTTTCAGTGGATTACACCTGATCGGGGCGGAACTAGCACTAAAAAATCATGTGTTTTATGAAATCAGTTAAAAGCTCGTATGTGCTAATGTTCCCTTGATACTTCCGTTATAGCATTGGCTCAACGGGTCGAATCCAAAGGGACGGGAGGCGATAGAAGCATTAACACTTTTTATTCACGTCAGATGTTAACAAGTCTTCTTTGTTAAAAGAATTAGAAAAAGAAAATAAAAGAAAAGAAAAGGAAATCAAGCATGTGGTAGGTGGGGAGACGATGAAAAATGATGTAAAAACAAAAGAGAAGTGGTTTAGAAAACAAAATAGAAAAGAAGATGAAGCTTGTGGTAAAGAAAATGAAAACAAAGATGAACGAAGACGATGGTAAAAACAAATGATTTTTAAAACAAGATAAAAGAAAACCCATAGCTACTAACTACCAATTGCTCCACTAACCATGCTAACCTTTTTGTGATAGTTGCCTCACATGGATCTTTGGCCATCACTAATCCTTGGCTTCAAGAGATGATACAGAGCATGGCCCAGAAGATTGTTCTCCTACATTCAAACAATACATACATACCACTAACAAGTTGCAAGCTACTATTAAATCATCAAAACTGGTTAGAGGTGAGCATGAAATAAAAAAGATATTGCAAGTTAGCAAGTTAGTGGGTTAGGTGCTAGAAATGTTAGAATGTTAGAATCCAACATCATGGGCCATCAATGGCTCTTGCAAGAGCAAGGCCTTGTAGAGGCTATTAGATTCATGTGGATTATCAAGTAAGTGGTTAGATGGTCAGTGGTTAGTAGTTAGATTGCCATGAGAAAAAAAATTAGCTAGGAATCATGTAGAAGAAGGAGAAGATTACAATGGAGAAGAAAGGAGGCACCTTTACATAGATTGTCACCATCTATTATATCAATCCCTCTCTATCTCTCTCTGAATCTCTCAGCCCTATTACAAGATCTAAAAACGAAATACAAATATAAAATACAAGAAATGAAGAACACCTACCCTACACTACACTAAAACATAGAACCCTAGCCTAAAATCAAAAACTCCTCCCGTTTCGGTCAAACCCTGCAGTATTTTAAGGCAAAGAAGGGTTCTAAAAGACAAGACGGGCCCACGCGTCGAAAATCGACGCCTGGGCCCACCAAATTGTTGCGGAATCTCGGCATTTGTCGCGTTTCCACGGCAAAACTAGGGAATTATTTCCCTGGTTTTGGCGAGGATCTTCTCGTTGCTTCGAGGACCTTCCTGATATATCCCAATTCTGGTATTTTTGCCCGAATATTCGTCTGACGTGCGCAAAGGTCTAGATTCAATGCATCTTCTACAAGTTCCCTTACTTGGCCTTCAAGAATTGTGGATTTAATTACCTGAAAATGGGGTTAATTAAGCTCTTATTACTCCTTTGCCCTTAAACTCTTGATTTATCTGCAAGAGAGATCAAAACACGGTTTAGACTGACATTTTAATTATAAATCAGCAAGAAAATGCGATATAATAATACAGAATTGTAGACTAATCACACTCCCACACTTATCTTTTGCTCGTCCCGAGCAAAACAAGAAAAGAAAAACTATACTACATATGTTATTACACCACTTTCATAGGTGACGCGATTGCACTGAGCGTGTGCAACAAGCCGTTAAACCTCTAGGTTACCCCTAGAGGAGGAGTTTTGTCTCCTGAGGGTTTTCAGAGGATTGCACCAACAAAATCCATAAAGAAAGAAGATAAATGTTAGTATTTTGAAAACACATTTTGAAAGAGAGACAAGTTTACGAAATATTTTTGCAAAAATATAAGTGATCTAAGGTCATTAGTCTACCAAAAATTAGTCTTCCTTAAACTTAGTCTATATGCAAGATCTTGTCTTCAATTAAGATAAGAATTCAAAATTGGATTGAATATTTTATCCTTCAAGAAACCTAGATAATATGCACTTTGTGATAGTGAAGATTTCTGCGATTTCAACTCCAACCATCAAGCCATTTATATATATTTCTTTTTCTTCTTTTTTTTTTTCTTTCCTTAGTTTTATTAGGCTTTCTAGTTCATCCATGTAGTGAGCTTTTAACCGATGACTCCCAAACCAGACGGTCCTAGGGCACCAGATGAGAAAACATCCCTAGGGTTTAAGGACTCGAGTAAATAAGGCCACAAAACTAAGAGGGATTATTTGTTCTTTATTACCACCTTTAGGCGTGAATAATCATACTTCTTGAGGCATAATTATCCAGCTTTAATAAGTGATTTTTTTTCTTTCATGTATATCATATATATATTTTTTCTTTTTACTTTATGGCATTTTAGGTTTTTGTTTCCATCCCAAAAATGTGTAAGTGTGAAGTGCATACTATCTAAGACAAAAAATTTAAGATAAAATTTTCTCTCCAATTTATTTTACTTATCCTATAATTTTAAACAAGATCCATTATTTCAACTGGGTTTAAGATGCCATAATTTAAGGCTTCCTTAATTTCTAAGATCATCTTAATTCTCTTTAAAAAAAATCAACTTTGTCTCTTATTTCAAAAAGTTTTTAAAGAGAAAAATCCTATACAAAAGGGAAGATTTCTAAAGTATCCTAAAAGAAGTGTAAAGAAAGAAAATCTAAAAACTCTACGTTAGTAAACCCTCCCCCACACTTATCTCATGCATTATCCTCAATGCATCGTGAATATATATATATGCATGAAACAAATAGAGAGGGAAGGAAAAATCACCTCAAGGTGGTGGTTCCGGTGGTGGTCTGATTGGTCCACGAAATGCGGGCCAATCCAATGTGCGTGGAATCTGGAGGAAACCACC
Source organism: Agave tequilana (assembly GCA_038442645.1). Classification (NCBI taxonomy): domain Eukaryota; kingdom Viridiplantae; phylum Streptophyta; class Magnoliopsida; order Asparagales; family Asparagaceae; genus Agave; species Agave tequilana. Next base: position 59,463 of record JAVJIF010008781.1, read on the forward strand.
AGAGACCTCTATAATACAACCCACTAAAATGATGTATATATTTATGATTTTTATTAAGAATTTAACCCTGCTTTTATTAAGAATTTAACCCTATCTAATTTCCAATTTTTCAAAATTATTTCAGAGTCAAATTTATCAAGACCCTTGTCTCAGAATGAAATGATTGATTTGGACTCAGGAAATACAGGAACTAATACCGACTTAGGAAAAAGACTTAAGTCAAGTAAAGGTTCAGGAGTCGAGATTGGTTCAGGAATTGAGTCCAAATCAAGAAGTTAAAACTCAAGTCCACATTCATTTTCCCATGATGGAATGTGACTTCCTAAGGTTGGTGATTTCAGTTCAAGAATGACAGGATGGGAACGAAAACTGATTCTAAAATGTTGCTCAATTTGGGTAACAAAACTGGAGTCAATATTGATTCAGGAATTTGAACTGGATCACAAATTTGAGGATCAAAGTCACAGTCCTTATTGAGTTCAATTTCATAAAAATGAGAACTTGCCAATTTATCAATGGGACTTTCAAAAGTATGAAATTGGTCAAGTTCAATATGATGATCATAAAAGATTGGTGATTTAATTTCACAATGGACTAGCACTGGATCCAATACTGACTCGAGAAAAGGCCTAAATTCAGGTAAAAATATCTTAGTCAATATTGAATCAGGAATTGAAATTGAATTACCAAGTGGAAGTTTAGGATCATATTTATGCTCAAGTTCAATTTCAGGAAAAGGATAACTAGCCAAAATGTCAATGGGATTTGAAGTTTGGACAAGTTTAGATGGGTGTGCTGAAATTAAATCTTGATTTTCAAAATGACAAGAGTCCTGGGTCAGATCAATAGAGTTTGGGATAGCTGAATTGGTCAAAGGTTAATAAGATAGAGTTTCCTCATTCCTATAAATGCTAACCACTTGACTCAATTGTGTTTCCAACCTATTGATAGACTCGGTAGAAGATTTTTGAACTTTTAGCATGGACTCTTACAAGACTTCTATACTCTTTTCTAGATATGATGTATCTTCAAGTGGTTATTCTAAAAAGGAGTGTAGGAATCTTGGTTTCCACAACAACAAGAGTCATGGGTCAAATTGATAGAGTTAGAGATATTTGGATTGGTCAAAGGTTGAGAAGAGAGAGTTTTTTCATTCTTACAAATGTTGACCAATTTATTTAGTTATGTTTCCAACCTATCAATAGACTGAGAAGAAGATTTTTGAAATTGTAACGCGGACTCCTGCAAGACTTCTATACTCTTTTCTAAACTTGATTTTTCTGTAAGTGGATGGTCCAGAAAGGAAGCATAAGAATCTTGGTTTTGGAAAGATAGTGAAGATTGTGAGTCCAACATAGCTTGAGATTGAAGCTTAGACTCACACAAGACTTCCTTACTCGTTTCCAGGGAAGATGGTTGTTCATTATGAGGAGGTGGAACTGAGTAAGACTCTTGAAAATATTGTGAAATTGGAGAGGCCAACGTTTTCTGACGTTGTCGCTCGGCCTCTTGTAGGTTGGCTTCTATACTCTTTTCTAACTCGGATTTTTCTTCAATGGGAGGTCCAGAAAAAAGAGTATAGGAAGTAAAATCGGGGAATGAATATTGTGTAAATTGTGGACAAGGTGCACACGATGGACAAGGAGGTTGAAAATTTAACTCAGGGGAGGTAAATCTCCATTGACTCTGTGAAGAGTTGAAATTATTTTAGAAATTATAGTCATAAGATTGTGGTTATGGGTTGTATTGATTCGGATAAGTCCAACCTGGTGTATTTGGTTGGTTCATATTGTGAAAAAACGGGTTGGAATTATCCGAAACAAATAGGATCGGTGTGAAATATGGATTCATATTCGGATTGAAAGAATTGTTATTGTTGAATTTCATTTCACAAACAATCATAAACAAAAAAGAAAAGCAAACAACAAATAAAAAGAAAAGAAAAAAAATCAAAACCAAGCCTATATTAAGGTTGACCTAGACCTAGATGACTCCTAACTGGTCGATTACCCAAGGGAGGTTGTTGCTTGAATCCAACCACAAGCTAATCGGGCAGGTAGGGGCAAAATACGGTGGGAGGTATCCGTGCGTAAGCAACGGGCTTTAATTACGCCAAACCACAGTATCTTCGAGGCGTAACCTCTTAATCCCCAACCTTAGACACTGATTTCACAAGAGTAAGATTCAAAATAAGTTCCACCCTTGGTCAATCTCTTAATGGGTCGGAGATGTCCCTAGGGACAAACGTCTATTAATTTTTATTTAGGGCTTGGGTTGTGTGAGTGGAGATGTGGTTTTTGGGCTAAGGAAGGGTGATGAAATTCCACCTTATCTTGTATGGGTTTTGCCCTTAATTTTAATTCGTGCAGTGTACAATATAGACAAGAATATAACACAAAGCGAGTAAATCACCCACGTGTTTGTCCTATGCTACATGCAATGCCATATGTACACCTCAATCCAGATCACAACAATAGAACAAAATACAGTATACTGGAATTGAATTAACTCGTGCCTAAATGCAAGTGTCTAAACCATTTTAAAAGCATCCAAATACCGTATTTTAGTTCTTTAGTTTATTGCGGTGTGTAGGCAATCAAAGCAGGAAAGTAATAGTACAGATCCACGAGCTATTACAATGAACACATCCTAGCACAACAAGATACACAATGATCACAAAATAGCCGCGTTTTCGCGGCCAATGTTGCATTTGCGCGGCTTTTCTTTAGAAGCTGGGTCCCTGCTTTCTAGAGCAGGGAGCTACAATACTAATTGGGGTTTTGCAATATTAAGCTCCTGTAAACTTTGACCTGCAAACCAAAACAGAGAAGAAAATGTTAACAAAAACGTGAAATCAAAACCATTCCCGTTCTCTGGCAACGGCACCAAAAATTTGATCGGGGCGGAACTAGCACTCAAAAATCATGTGTTTTATGAAATCAGTGAAAAGCTCGTATATGCTAATGTTCCCTCGATACTTCCTTTATAGCATTGGCTCAACGGGTCGAATCCACAGGGACGGGAGGCGATAGAAGCATTAACAGTTTTTATTCACGTCAGATGTTAACAAGTCTTCTTTGTTAAAAGAATTAGAAAAAGAAAATAAAAGAAAAGAAAAGGAAATCAAGCATGTGGTAGGCGGAGAGACGATGAAAAACGATGTAAAAACAAAAGAGAAGTGGTTTAGAAAACAAAATAGAAAAGAAGATGAAGCTTGTGGTAAAGAAAATGAAAACAAAGATGAATGAAGACGATGGTAAAGATAAAAGAAAACTCATGGCTACTAACTACCAATTGCTCTACTAACCATGCTAACCTCTTAGTGATAGTTGCCTCACATGGATCCTTGACCATCACTAATCCTTGGCTTCAAGAGACGATAAGAGCATGGCCCATTAGATTGTTCTTCTACATTCAAACAATACATCCATACCACCAACAAGTTGCAAGCTACTATTAAATCATCAAAACTGGTTAGAGGTGAGCATGAAATAAAGAAGATATTGCAAGTTAGCAAGTTAGTGGGTTAGGTGTTAGAAATGTTAGAATGTTAGAATCCATCATCATGAGCCATCAATGGCCCTTACAAGAGCAAGGCCTTATAGAGGCTATTAGATTCATGTGGATTATCAAGTAAGTGGTTAGATGGTCAGTGGTTAGTAGTTAGATTGCCATGAGAAGAAAAATTAGCTAGGAATTATGTAGAAGAAGGAGAAGATTACAATGGAGAAGAAAGGAGGCACCTTTACATAGATTGTCACCATCTATTATATCAATCCCTCTCTATTTCTCTCTGAATCTCTCAGCCCTACTACAAGATCTAAAAACGAAATACAAATACAAAATACAAGAAATAAAGAACACCTACCCTACACTACACTAAAACATAGAACCCTAGCCTAAAATCAAAAACTCCTCCTGTTTCGGCCAAACCCTACAGTATTTATAGGCAATTAAGGGTTCTAGAAGACGAGACGGGCCCACGCGTCGAAAATCGACGCGTGGGCCCACCAAATTGCCACAGAATCTCAGCATTTGCCGTGTTTTCGCGGCAAAACTAGGGAATTATTTGCCTAGTTTTGGTGAGGATCTTCCCATTGCTTCGAGGACCTTCCTGGTATATCCCAATTCTGGTATTTTCGCCCGAATATTCGTCTGACGTGCTCAAAGGTCTAGTTTCAATGTATCTTCTAGAAGTTTCTTACTTGGTCTCCAAGAATTGCGGATTTAATTACCTGAAAATGGGGTTAATTAAGCTCTTATTACTCCTTTGCCCTTAAACTCTTGATTCATCTGCAAGAGAGACCAAAACACAGTTTAGACCGACATTTTATTCATAAATCAGCAGGAAAATGTGATATAATAATGCGGAATTGTAGACTAATCAACAGCCACAAAATCCGTAAAGAAAGAGAAAAAATGTTAGTATTTTGAAAACACATTTTGAAAGAAAAGTATTTGAAAAATTATTGTAAGATTTAAGTAATCTTTAAGTTATAGGAAAACTGAATTTTCATTCTTAAACTTAGTCTCTATTCAAAAATTTGTTATCAATCAAAGTAAGAAGTCAAATTGTACTTCTCATCTAGTCTATTACTTTACCCTAAGTCATATGCACCTTTGTGACTGTGAAATTTTGACTAAGGGTTCTTTAACTCTAACGCTTATGCCTTATTTATTTATTATTTATTATTTTTTTGTGGTATTATTTCTTAGTTCTATTAGGCTTTCTAATTTGCCCATGTAACGAGTCTCTAATCGGTGACTCCCAAACCAAACGGTTTTAGGTGTGAGAAAACACCCCAAGGACTTAAGGACTCGAGCAAATAAGGCCTCAAAACTAAGGATTTTATCATATGAACCGCTTTTAGGCGTGAATACTTATGCTTTATTAGGCACAAATACCCAGCTTAATCAGAAGATTTTTTATATATATTTTTCTCAAACTTATCTAATCATCTTTCGCATAAATACCAAGGCTTGCTTAGACCAAAGCACCTAGCTAATCAATAATTAGATTTGTTTATCTTTTATAGATATATTTTTTCTCTTTTTTTTAAGGCAGAAGAATCTTTGTTTTTGAACCCTAAGTGTGTAAGTGTTTGAAGTGTGCATATTTCATCAAGATAAAGATCAGGACTAAATTACTTTGACAAATTATCTTCCTAACCCTAAAAATCAAACAAATAATCTTATTTTGACCAAGTATAAGAAATCCTAATTTTGATTTTCCTATTCCTTAAAATTGACTTAATTTCTTACAAAAAAATATGTCAAAATATTATTTCTATTTTCAAAAAGTTTTTAAAAGTAAAGAAAATGTTAATTTTTCTTTTCTTTTTTAAATTAAAAGACAAACCTTAGTTATGTTAGACCCTCCCCCACACCTATCTCACGCATTGTCCTCAATATATGAATTAATGCATAGATGCCTGAAAAAGAAGAAAGAGAAGAAAAATATTACCTTAAGGTGGTGGTTCTGGTGGTCTGATTGGTCCACGAAATGTGACCCAATCAAATTTTCATGGAGTTCGGAGGAACCCATCAGAAATCTTTCTAATATAACCCACTAAAATGATGGATATATGAATGATTTTTATTAAAATTTTACCCCATCTAATTTTCAAATTTCACAAATAATTTCGGAGTTAATTTTATCAGCTCCCTTGTCCCAAAATGAAGTGTGAAAAGATAGAATGATTGACTTGGACTTAGAAAGTATGGGAACTAATACCGACTCAGAAAAGTGGCTTAAGTCAAGTAAAGGTTTAGGAGTCGAGATTAGTTCAAGAAGTGGATCCAAACCAAGAAGTTGAAGCTCAAGTCCACATTCATTTTCCAACAACGGAATGTGACCTAATAGTGGTGATTCAAGTTCAAGAATGATAGGTGTGAGAATCGAAACTGACTCTAAAATATTACTCAAGTTGAGTAACAAAACAAGAGTCAATATTGATTCAGGAATTTGAATTAGATCACAAATTTTAGAATCTATGTCACATTTCTCATTGAGTTCAATTTCATAAAAATGAGAACTTGCCAATTTGTCAATGAGACTTTCAAAAGTATGAAATTGGTCAAGTTCAATATGATGATCATAAAAGATTGGCGATTCAATTTCATGATGAATTGGCACAGGATCCAATGTTGACTTAGGAAAAAGATTAAAATCAGGTGAAGACACCGAAGTAATTATTGAATCAGGAAGTAGAATTGAATCACCAAGTTGAGATTCAGGATCATATTCATACTCAAGTTCAATTTCAGGAAAGTGATAACTTGCCAAACTGTCAATATCATTTTTAAAATTTGGAGTTTGGGCAAGTTTAAATGGGTGTGCTGAAATGGAATCTTGTTTTTCAAAATAACATGATTCTTCGGCTCTAACAGAATGGTTAGCGACATCAGAAATGGTTAAACGGTGAGAATGGAGAGTTTGGACCATTAGATCTATGTCATGATTACGAGCGATTTGAGCCTGAGTCATGGCTTCAAGCATCTTTTCATAGTCGATTGGTTCATCGTTTTGTTGTGATTGGACTTGAAAAGATGAAGTTTTGTTTTGAAATTTATAGTGAAATTGTGAGTCCGTCAGATTTTGTGATTGTTGCTTGGACTCACGTATATTCATTTTCAAGATTGATGGTTTTCTGTTTTGAACTGGTGGAACTGAGTATGAATTTTGAAAATATTGTGGACAAGATGGATAAGGAGGACAAGTTGGTTGAAAATTAGGCTCGGGGGAAGTGAACCCCCATTGACTCTGTGAAGAGTTGAAAGTATTTTGGAAATTATGGTCATAAGATTAGGGATATGGGTCAATTGATTCAGATAAGACCAATCCGGCACACTAGGTTGGTTAAAGTTATGATATGCCGGGTTGGTAATATCTGAAAAAGAGGTCGGGGTATAATATGAATTACCATTAAAATTGAAAAAATTATTGTTATAAGCCATATCACACAAGAAATGTCAAACACAAACAAAGAAAAACAAAAAAAAAGGCAAACAAATAAAAATAAAAAATCTAACCTAAATTAGGGTAAACCTAAGACCTAGACGACTTCTAACTGGTTAGACTGTCCATAGGGAGTATATTGCTGAATCTGACCACAACTTAATCGGCCAGGTAGGGGCAAGATTGGTGGGAGGTATCTGCGCAAAAATGACAGGCCTAATTAAGCCAAACCACCAGCCTTCAGGATTTCGCCCCTCAATCCCCAACCTTAGTCACTGAATTGGCAAGAGTCAGATTCAAATCAACTTCTCTCTTAGGTAAGTCTCCTATTTGAGTCCGAGATGTCCTTAGGGCCAACGTCTACTCAGTTTTAATTAGGCTTGGGTTAGTGAGTGAGGAGATTGTTTGTGGCCTAAGGGAGGGTAATGACTTCCCCACCTTATCTTGTTTATAGGACAAGCCCTTAAATCAATTTAGTGCAGTGTATAAGTATATAGAAAAAAGTAACACTCAAGTAATATTTCATACAAGAATGAACCGTATACTAAATGTTATGCACACATACCTTGGTTACAGCACTCTTCAACAGTAAATAGAAAATGTAATGAAATAGACATATGCCTAAATGCAAAGTCTAAATCATTTTTAGCATTTACAATTAACTTTTTACTGTTGTGTTATAAATGTATATACAGTGAGTTAAATAAGGAGATAAATGCTACAGATATTAAACTATACAATTCAGCTAACCTGCAGAAAATACAGGTTAGTACTTCACTAAGATTGCCACAAGAATGTAGCAAATCTGAGGGCTTCTGGGCTCTGCTTTTTTGAGCAGAGTTCAAAGCTACTTATATGTCCACTGCAGCAAAAATTCCTTATTATTAAATCTGTACACCAAAAATAAAGAAGAAAGTTAACCAAAAATGTAAATTTAAGAAGAGAATAACTTACCGTCCCTCCCTGGCAACGGCGCAAAATTTGATTGAGTTAGAACCTGCACATAAGAATACAAAATTTCTGAACTTTTAAATAAAGAGTGCATGTGCTCAATTCTACCGCGATAGTAAGTGGCTATGCGGGCCGTGATCCACAAGGAGGGACTAGCGATGGAAGCTTTTTAACCAAGTTCTCTTTTATGCTACAATTAATGGTTAAAATTCTTCTTTTAGTTCTTAAAAAGAAAAGAGAAGAATGGAGTTAAAGCCAAGTTAAGAAGAATGTGGTAGATTGAGAAGATGGAGAAACTAGAAATGGATATGTACAAAGAAATTGAAAAAGAGTGATAAAAGAAGTGGTAGGTTGTGGTGTTCTAAACTAAAGAATTAAAAGAAAAGAAACTAAAAGTTACTTACCTCATTTGGCCAAATAATACTTACTTTGAATCTGTGGCAATGATGTTACTTGAAGTGAGGCGATTAGTGAAAAACACCTAGAGGGGGGTGAATAGGTGTGATTGCTAATCTTAAAAATTTTAACTCTCTAAATGCGGAACCTAAAACAAGTGAGGCTCAACTTAGTACAATTCAACAAGTGTAGCCGAATTCCTCTTGCGAGGCTCTGGACTAAACTCCTCTTGATTCCCCTTGATATGGGTTGAGGCGCTATGTGAAGCTCTTGTTGGATGAGTACGGGATTGGCACACACAAGTATGAAATGAATGATATGAAAAATGATGCAAACACAATAATATATGGCAAGAATTACAAGCAAGCAAATAGTAGCATAAGAGAATTAAACAATATCACAAGTATGCAATAGAAAGCAATAAGGAGCTATTGAAAAGTAAAGCAAGAATTAGACGCAAAGGCAATCGCAAACAAAGTGATTTGTTTCGAGGTTCGAGCCACCGCTCTACTCCCCGCCTTCACCTCCGTGAAGGGTTTCCACTATCCACCGAGGACGCCTTTACAATTTGGTCTACCGAAGACCGAGCACCGAGCTCCACCGAGTACAAATGACCTCTACCGAAGAGGTTGCTCCACAAGGAAAGGAATACAAGAACAAAGTGATCACAACAAGATCACTACACTATTTCTCAAACTCTTTTACAAACACTCTCACTTCAATTACAACTTCACTATAGAATGAGTATAGGATTTTTGGCTCTATGAAGTGTTGTGAGAAAAACTTCAGTTGTAGAGTGATATTAGTAATCAAACACAACTGAAAAACAGGCTCAAAAAGAATTGGAATGAAAGCTTTAAACTCTTTTCTTTTCTCTTTTGAAAACAATACAAACTTGAGGATTTTTCTTAGTGATATGCAAGAGAGACTTCTCCTCCATTTATAGGGTTAAAAATAGGTTAAAAACAATTTCTTTTAGTCTTATTTTCTCTGAAAAAGCTCCCCAACAACTCTCCAAAAATCTGTTAAAGCTGAAAACAAAAAACAGTTTTTCAGAATAGCCCAAAGAGGAAAGAGCCGTTAGGCTATAGCAGGCTTGGCGGTCGACCGGTCCGGTCGACCGCAAGGCCAGCTTGCAAAGAGCCGTTGGCTCTCGGTCGACCGGTCCGGTCGACCGTCCCAAAAGAGGAAACACAGTTTCCTTCTTCCGGTCGACCGGTCCGGTCGACCGAAACAAACTGTGAGCAATTTGCTCTCCGTCGGTCGACCGGTCCGGTCGACCGACAGACATGCACAAACAGTGCATGTCCAGACACATCACCGGTCGACCGGGCCGGTCGGCCGGAGTTGCCTGAAACTGAAAAACTGGGCTGGTTTTTGAGTTAGAAAAATTTTGAGAAATATTTTAAAAATACATATAGCTAAGTATTATGCAGAAAATAGTTTATACACATGTTTTATACAAGATTTTCAAGATATAAAGCTTTTGGTACATGTATATATAAACTAAGGCATAAGACTTAGAAATAACCATTTTTAAAACATAGGAAATATATGAAACAAGTGTGTGTGCAAATCCTAGAGCCAAATTTCATATACTCAAACTTTAACATTCTATTTCTTACAATGATTGTAAGACTTCAAGGTCTTCAATGGGCTTCTTCATATGATCTTCAACACTTGTTCCTTGAGCCCAATTGGAGTTGACTTGAGTCCAAATCCTTGTATTTGTGAGAGAAGACTTCTAGAATGAATAGAAATCTGAAACACACTTAAACAACAAATGTTATTAGTACAAATAACTAATATGTTTTGTAATCATCAAAATACACTAATCATGGGTGATTGTAACCTTGGGCCAACAATCTCCCCCTTTTTGATGATGACAAAACATATAGGTTATTTAAATAGACATGGAAGAAGAGTTTGAAAAACTCCCCCTCAAATAATGCTATGTATAAAAATTGAACTATTGAAAGCACAATACATAAAGCATTTAATGTACAAAAGTTTTGTCAAAAACTTAAATAAACAAACTTTAAGCATTCAATGTACAAAAGTTTTGTCAAAAACTTAAATAAACAAACTTTCTTTTTCTTCATAAAATAAAACTCAAATAATATCAAAACTAAATATCAAAAACTAAAAACTAAATAAAAAAAAACTAAATATCAAACTAAACTTATTCTCCCCCTTTTTGTTATACATCAAAAAGGGTTAAAATACCAATTAAAAAAAATTTTATTTTTAAGAATCCATAATGCAAACATTCAACTCACCACAAATAAATGAAAATCTAGCATAGTCCAATGGTTTAGTAAAAATATCGGCAAGTTGAAAATCGGTAGAAACATATTCAATAACAATATCACCTTTCTCATAATGATCTCTAAGAAAGTGATACCTAATGTCAATGTGTTTGGTTTTACTATGTTGATTTGCATTCTTTGTCATGTGAATAGTACTAGTATTATCACAAAATATTTTAACATGATCAAAGTGTAAATCATAGTCAAGGAGAGTATGTTTCATCCAAAGAACTTGTGCACAACAAGCTCCGGCTGCAACATACTCCGCCTCGGCGGTTGATAGGGCTACCGAATTTTGCTTTTTGGAAGACCAAGATACAAGACAATTACCTAAGAATTGACATGTTCCACTTGTGCTCTTCCTATCTACCCTACAACCCGCATAGTCGGCATCCGAAAAACTCTTCATTTCAAATAATCCGGTTTTAGGATACCATAAACCCATTTCAATAGTGCCCTTAAGGTATCTAATTATGTGTTTAACCGCAATTATGTGAGATTCTTTAGGACAAGATTGAAAACGTGCACAAAGACAAACGGAAAACATAATATCTGGCCTACTAGCCGTCAAATAAAGCAAACTACCAATCATGCTACGATATAATTTAATGTCTACACTTTTACCTTGTTCATCCTTGTCAAGCTTTGTAGTTGTTGCCATGGGAGTTTTGCTTACTTTCGATCCTTCAAGCCCAAACCTTTTGATTAGTTCCTTTGTGTACTTGGCTTGATTGATGAAGATCCCATCCTTCTTTTGCTTGATTTGGAGTCCAAGGAAATAGTTGAGTTCCCCCATCATAGACATTTCAAATTCATCCTTCATGCATGACTCAAAAGCTTTGCAAAGAGATTCATTAGTAGAACCAAAAATAATATCATCTACATAAATTTGCACAATAAGAATATCTTTTTCTACATGTTTAGTAAACAATATTGTGTCAATTTACCTTTCTTAAAACCATTTGAAATCAAAAATGAAGAAAGTCTTTCATACCAAGCCCTAGGGGCTTGTTTTAAACCATAAAGAGCTTTATCTAATTTAAAAACAAAATCCGGATGTGTAGGATCAACAAACCCGGGGGTTGTTCAACATACACCTCCTCTTCAATAAATCCATTTAGAAAAGCACTTTTAACATCCATTTGAAACAATTTGAAATCTTTATATGAGACAAATGCTAGTGTCATCCGTATGGCTTCAAGCCGTGCTACGGGTGCAAAGGTTTCTTCAAAATCGATCCCTTCGATTTGAGTGTAACCTTGGGCAAATAACCTAGCCTTGTTTCTAACTACATTACCCGATTCATCCAACTTGTTCTTAAAGATCCACTTAGTACCAATTGTTGGTCTATCGTGGGGCCTAGGAACAAGGTGTCAAACTTGGTTGCGCTCAAATTGATTGAGCTCCTCTTGCATGGCTAGCAACCAATATGAATCGGCCTCGGCTTCGAGGACATTTTTGGGTTCAATATGAGAAATGAATGCATAGTTACCACAATAGTCATGAAGTCTAGAGCGAGTAGTTACCCCTTTTGATACTTCACCTATGACGAGGTTCTTGGGATGATGTGGATTGTATCTCCAATCCTTTGGTAGTGGTTGAGTAGGCTCCACCTCATGTGTTTGATTTTCATTTCCTTGTGCCTCTTCCACCTTAGCTTCGCTTCCTTCATCATCCTTTGGTTTGTCTCCCATAGTAGAAGCATCCTCCAAGGTCACTTTCTCCAAACCTTCATCCAATGCATCTATTTCTACAACATTCTTAACAAACTTGTTAGATTCCTCAAACTTAACATGAATAGACTCTTCAATAGTCAATGATGATCTAATGAAAACTCTATAAGCCTTACTAGTGTTTGAGTAACCTACAAAAATAGCCTCATAAGATCTAGCATCAAACTTTCCTAAATTATCTTTGTGTTTAAAACAAAACATTTGCAACCAAAAACTTTAAAATAGGAAACATTAGGTTTTCTAGAAAAATACATTTCAAAAGAAGTTTTAGTAGTATTTTTACACAAGAAAACACGATTTGATATATAGCATGATGTATTAACGGCCTCGGCCCACAAATAATGTGGTAGACCATATTCACTTAGCATTGTCCTAGCCATCTCTTGTAATGTTCTATTTTTCCGTTCAACTACTCCATTTTGTTGTGGAGTTCTAGGACAAGAAAGTTCATGCTTTATTCCATGTTCATCACAAAAAGTGGTAAAGGGTTGGTTAATGAATTCACCTCCTCTATCACTTCTTATTCTCAAAATCGAAACATCTTTTTCTTTTTCAACTCTTTTCTTAAAAGTTTGGAAATACGAAAATGCTTGGCTTTTATGTTCAAGAAAGAAAACCCAAGTAAATCTTGAAAAGTCATCAACCAAAACATAAGCAAATCTATTCCCACTTAAACTTTTGGTTTGTGTAGGGCCAAAAAGATCCATATGGATTAACTCCAAAGGACGTGATGTCATGATATCCTTAATTGACTTGAAAGAAGACTTAGTTTGTTTCCCAAATTGACATGCGTCACAAACTCGGTCCTTTTCAAAATTCAAGCAAGGAATACCTTTCACCATTTCCTTTGTGTTTAACCTAGAAATGTGATCAAAAGAAATATGCCCTAATCTCCTATGCCACAACCAAGAGTCATCATCGAGGGCTTTCAAACAAGTAATATTACAAGACATATTTAACATATCAATCATATAAACATTACTTTCACGAAAACCGAAAAATACACAAACATTAGAAGTTCTATCAATTACTTTACAAGCAACATTATCAAAAACAATATCAAAACCTTTATCACAAAGTTGACTAACACTCAAGAGATTATGCTTGAGGCCATCAACTAAAACTACATTTTCAATTAAAGGAGAGGTGCCAAGTTTTACATTACCAATACCGATGATTTTACCCTTGGCGTCATCTCTGAAGGTGACGGTGCCACCTTCATGATATCTTGATAGGGTTGCAAAGTTGTTGATGTCCCAAGTCATGTGCCTTGAGCAACCGCTATCAAGATACCACAATCCTCTACGTCGTTGGGATTTGGAAAGTACCTACATCATTTAACATAATTGTTGATTTTGGTACCCAAACTTTCTTGGGTCCTTTAAAGTTAGTGCCTCGAACCCAAACATTATGACGTGAAACGTTTAATCTATCATAGCAAAAATTGGCTAAGTGCCCTTTCCGTCCACAATGTGAACATGAGAACACTCTACCATACATGAATGCATGATGTGTATGTGTAGTGTGAGCATGTTTTGGGGTTTTGCCATATTGTTTAGGTTGTGTAGCATGAACATGAACATGAGCATGAGCATTTTTCTTTGGGGCTTGTTTCTTAGGAAACATAGCCTCAATTTTCTTCTTGTTAAACTCACAATCTTTCAAAACAACACTTAATGAGTCTAATCTTTCCTTAAGCATAGTAACTTCATTTGAATCAATTAGTGGGGCCTTACCTTTGCAAGAAATCTTATATTTTTCAAAATCATTTTTGGTAGTGGCCAAAGTGGAAACCAAATCATCTTTTTCCTTTGTAAGAGTAAACACTTGAAGACTTAAAGATTCATTATCCTTTTTCATTTTAAGATACTTTTTCTTTAAGAAATCATAGTTTTGTGACAACTCAACAAAAGCCTCTTCTAACACATCCATAGAAAGTTCATTATCATGAGAAGGGGAAGAGGTTACCTTGCTTGTGCCTTCATTAGCCATGAAGCACATGTTGGCGGTGTCTATTTCTTCCTCGGATTCGGCCTCCGAATCCCAAGTTGCCTTCATAGCCTTCTTCTTGTAAGGCTTCTTTGAAGTGGAGGGCTTAGCTTTGTCCGGACACTCCGCAACAATGTGTCCCGGTCTTTGGCAATTGAAGCACACAATCTTCCTTTCTTCTTTGCCTCCTTGCCATCTTCTTCTACCTTGGTACTTCGCCTTGTTGTACATCCTCCGGACATTCTTAACAAGGAGTGAGAGCTCCTCATCATCTTCTTCTTCATCATCTTCATCGGAGTGTGTAGCTTGACTCTTGAAGGCGATAGTCTTCTTTTTGGAAGGAGCCATATCCTCCCTTACTTTCCTTTCCATCTCATGGGTTTTGAGGTTCCCAATGAGACCTATAAGCTCCATCTCTTCATTGTCGTTGAGTTCCTTCAAGGTTGTTGCTTTAACTTCCCATGAAGGAGGAAGAGCACGGATGATCTTCCTTACTCTTTGATCATTGTTGATATCTTCACCTAAAGAAGAGAGTCCATTAGTAATCTTGGTAAATCTTGTAACCATATCATCTATGGTTTCATTTTCTTGCATGCTAAATGTTTCATATTGGGACCGAAGAAGGTCAATCTTAGCCTTCTTTACTTGTGAGGTCCCCTCATGTGTGACTATCAAATGTGACCAAATCTCATATGCGGATTTGCAATGAATAACCCTAGAAATTTCATCATCATTAAGGGCTTGTAGAAGTGCATAGTGAGCTTTGGCATTGGCATCGAATTCCTTAGTCTCTATTTCGGACCAAGTGGATTCGTCACCGGGGGGTACACTAAAGGACTTAGTCACAGCTTTTGCAACTCGGCTACCTAGAGATTGCAAAAACACGGTCATCTTAACTTTCCATATGGGAAAGTTAAGTCCATCAAACTTAGGAGGGGTCTTAATTCCATCGGCCATTTTTACTATATGAATGTGAATGAAATGATTAGCAAATTAGGATCTTCTCTAAGGTTGTTAAACCAAATCCTAGAGTCCAAGCTCTGATACCAATTGAAAAACACCTAGAGGGGGGGTGAATAGGTGTGATTGCTAATCTTAAAAATTTTAACTCTCTAAATGCGGAACCTAAAACAAGTGAGGCTCAACTTAGTACAATTTAACAAGTGTAGCCGAATTCCTCTTGCGAGGCTCTGGACTAAACTCCTCTTGATTCCCCTTGATATGGGTTGAGGCGCTATGTGAAGCTCTTGTTGGATGAGTACGGGATTGGCACACACAAGTATGAAATGAATGATATGAAAATGATGCAAACACAATAATATATGGCAAGAATTACAAGCAAGCAAATAGTAGCACAAGAGAATTAAACAATATCACAAGTATGCAATAGAAAGCAATAAGGAGCTATTGAAAAGTAAAGCAAGAATTAGACGCAAAGGCAATCGCAAACAAAGTGATTTGTTTCGAGGTTCGAGCCACCGCTCTACTCCCCGCCTTCACCTCCGTGAAGGGTTTCCACTATCCACCGAGGACGCCTTTACAATTTGGTCTACCGAAGACCGAGCACCGAGCTCCACCGAGTACAAATGACCTCTACCGAAGAGGTTGCTCCACAAGGAAAGGAATACAAGAACAAAGTGATCACAACAAGATCACTACACTATTTCTCAAACTCTTTTACAAACACTCTCACTTCAATTACAACTTCACTATAGAATGAGTATAGGATTTTTGGCTCTATGAAGTGTGGTGAGAAAAACTTCAGTTGTAGAGTGATATTAGTAATCAAACACAACTGAAAAACAGGCTCAAAAAGAATTGGAATGAAAGCTTTAAACTCTTTTCTTTTCTCTTTTGAAAACAATACAAACTTGAGGATTTTTCTTAGTGATATGCAAGAGAGACTTCTCCTCTATTTATAGGGTTAAAAATAGGTTAAAAACAATTTCTTTTGGTCTTATTTTCTCTGAAAAAGCTCCCAACAACTCTCCAAAAATCTGTTAAAGCTGAAAACAAAAACAGTTTTTCAGAATAGCCCAAAGAGGAAAGAGCCGTTAGGCTATAGCAGGCTTGGCGGTCGACCAGTCCGGTCGACCGCAAGGCCAGCTTGCAAAGAGCCGTTGGCTCTCGGTCGACCGGTCCGGTCGACCGTCCCAAAAGAGGAAACACAGTTTCCTTCTTCCGGTCGACCGGTCCGGTCGACCGAAACAAACTGTGAGCAATTTGCTCTCCGTCGATCGACCGGTCCGGTCGACCGACAGACATGCACAAACAGTGCATGTCCAGACACATCACCGGTCGACCGGGCCGGTCGGCCGGAGTTGCCTGAAACTGAAAAACTGGGCTGGTTTTTGAGTTAGAAAAATTTTGAGAAATATTTTAAAAATATATATAGCTAAGTATTATGCAGAAAATAGTTTATACACATGTTTTATACAAGATTTTCAAGATATAAAGCTTTTGGTACATGTATATATAAACTAAGGCATAAGACTTAGAAATAACCATTTTTAAAACATAGGAAATATATGAAACAAGTGTGTGTGCAAATCCTAGAGCCAAATTTCATATACTCAAACTTTAACATTCTATTTCTTACAATGATTCTAAGACTTCAAGGTCTTCAATAGGCTTCTTCATATGATCTTCAACACTTGTTCCTTGAGCCCAATTGGAGTTGACTTGAGTCCAAATCCTTGTATTTGTGAGAGAAGACTTCTAGAATGAATAGAAATCTGAAACACACTTAAACAACAAATGTTATTAGTACAAATAACTAATATGTTTTGTAATCATCAAAATACACTAATCATGGGTGATTGTAACCTTGGGCCAACAATTAGCGCATAGCCCATAAGAGTTGATTCCCGTCTCTTTCACATTATATCATCAAGACGATGCAAGTATGAAGTGATACAGAATGAGACTAAAAATCCATCGTCATGAGCTATCGGTGGCACTCGCAATGGCAAGGCTCTTTCGATGCTATAAGACTCATTTGGATAGCAATTAGCACCAAAAGAAGAAAAGTAGAAAGGAAGAAGAAGAATACAAAAAATAAAGAACTTACAAATGCAACTATAGATTCAATCTTGTAACAATAAGAGAAAAGAAGACAACTTACATCGGTGTCATTTTCAGCATAAGCTTCACTCTCGTTCTCCTATGAAACTCTGATCTCTTCTGAATTACATAAATAAAACTGAAAATTACATATAAAGAAAAATAAAAACTACACTAAAAAGAAGGAAAAACTGGCCTAAAGTCTATCTCTGGATGGTTGTTTTTTGTACGCTTTGAAAATCCCAGTATTTATAGCAAAACCCAACGGGGAGGGGTGTGCAAAGATAGGTGGAGTAAACTCTCCCCCAACAGTTGCAACAAAGCTTTGGAAATGCGACTTTGGCCGCGTTTTCGCGGCCTGGGTGTGGCCAGGTTACCACATCCGGGGGTGGTGTCTCCTGGTTTCGCGATCTGACTTTATCTTCAGCTGAATTTCTTATTTCAGCTCCTGGATTTGACGAATCGACCTTTGATCATTGGTTTTAACCGATTGATTTGAAGAGATATATTTTTAACTGGTTTTCAACCGATCTGAACCGACCTGATCTGCCCTGATTTACTGACTTCGAATTAATTCTGATTTAAATTAGAATTTGATGGGCTTTTAGGCTCGTTTCTCTTCCCTCTCCTTTAGTAATGGGCCTACAAACAAATAAACAATAATTAGAAAAAAGCAGAGTTTATTCTACAATAAGTATGAGAATATGATAATGATGTGCAATATTAGCGACCGATCAGACATCCGTGAGTTCAGAGGTGACGAATTGAACATAACCAATTAGAGGTATACTCAGAGTGTTTACTGTTTAGAGGTGACAAACTGGACATAACAGTAAACGAAAAAGGTGGTGGGACTTGGCTATTTATCAGTTCAGAGGTAATGGACTAGATATGACTGATTGAGAAGCCACCAAGCTCAGAATTTTTTCATTCAGAGGTGACGAATTGGACATGACGATAAAATGAAGGTAAACTCGGTTCTAGGAACCCATTTATTCAGAGGTGATAAACTGAACAGATAGACTAAGACACACTAAATTTCAAATCTGCTGCCAGAGATAGTCGTATTAACTTAGTAGCTAGCCCACTGGGACTGCAACGATGAATTGGATCTGAGCCCCATTGGTTCAGAGGTGACGAATTGAACATAACCAACTAAGAGACACTAGGCTCGCAATTTACTGTTCAGAAATAGTCTATTAACTTGACAGTAAGAACTTCCGGCCCTGACAGGGGAAAAGAGAATAAGGTTATGAACTCGTCTGTTCAGAGGTGGTTTTTGGATATGACAGTTTGAGTACCATAAAAGGGAAGAGATCTTGGCATTTGTTGGCTCACAGGTGATTAACTGGACATAACCGATTAGGAGTTACCAGACTAAGGGCCCTGTCGTTCAAAGGTGATGAACTGGACATGACGACAAATGAAGAGTAGTCCCTACTGGACTGAAAGGTAAGACTTAACTATATGTTGGTTCAGAGGTAATGGACTGGACATGATCGATTAAGAAGCCACAAAGCTCAGAGTTCTGTCGTTCAAAGGTGATGAACTGGACATGATGGTAAGAATGAGTTATTACACTAGGGAATGTGATTTGATTATAAACTCCTTTGGAAAATTAACGTTTTCTTAGAGGAATTTTTGAAGAAATTGTCAGAGGTATAATGTTAATGTGACAATTGAAAAGTCCACTAGGGGACTGAAAAGTGTAATAATAATAGACTCTAAGGGGAATCTATTAAAAACTCGTCAGGGAGTTAGAAAATAAATCTCATGAGAGATTATAGAGAGTTTTAGCGTTCTTTAAGATGTCAAAGGTAATCATTAACATGACATAACAAAACTCTATGGAAATTCGATTAGGGAGATGATTATTCCCTAGAAAGTTGTCAAAGGTAATCGTTAACATAACAACAAAATTCCTTGCTAGGGAATTAAAAGAAGATTTTGTCCGAAGTGATTGGATAACTTCTCCGCTTGGGGATTTATAAAAGTAATTTGTCAAAGGAGTGATGTTAACTTGACAAAGATTCATTTACTATCAGAGGTGTTTGAACATAGCAATAATTTGAGTGGACCTGTCATTCTATTGAAGAGAATGGCAAGTGGAGTTTGATCTGTTGGGGATATTAGCAAGATCCGTTAGGGTACTCAAAAAGTGTTACTATAAGAGGCGTGAGCTTAAGTATGACAGTTCTAATTTGTAGTTTATTTCATTGAGGAAATGAATACAGCTTTGTGGTCCTACCATTCTATAGACGGGAATTGGTAGGCGATTTTGGTGGAAAGGACGAGATTATGTCCCTTAGAATTTTTAGCAAATTCTCAGCTATCAACGGGTTTGATATGTCCTTACTAACTATCGTTTGGGTTGGGTTAGCCATGCTATTCCCCTCCATGATGAGTTATCGAGGACTTTTCGTTGGGCTTAAAAGCCAACTTTTTTTCCCTATCCTTGGCAGTTAGAGGCGTAGGATCATTCTGTTACTTTATGTAATTCCGTGGGGATGTCAGTTAGAAACTAACGTTCCTTATGAAATCTTTTCTGATATCTTTAATGTTGACACCATGCAGTATTATCTTCTGATGTTCAATCGGCTTGACTTTGAGGGAACACTTAATTATCAGATGTGTAGTGTTAACTTGATCATGGATAATATTTTTCAATTTGTGATCGAGCCAAACCTGCATAGAAAAATACAAACTTTTAGAACAGTGCTAGGTCCTCAATTCTACCATGTAGCCAAGGATAAATGGGTCATGATCCACAGGGAGGGACAGCGATGGAAGCAATTAAGTAAGTTTCTTCTTTTAATTCACCAAAATAAGTTAAGAGTTCTCTATTCAGTTTTAAAAGAAAATAAAATTAGTTAAGGCTGATCTAATTTATAAGAATTCTAAAGAAGAAGATGGGTTTGTTGTTAAAGAAGAAAAGTAAAATGAGCTTAGAGAAAAAGAAAGAGAAAGTGTTGGTTTGGGAATTGATAGATTAATCTAAGAAAGACAAATAGAAAAAAAAAAAAGAAAGGAAAAAGACTTACCTTTATCGTTGAATAACGTATCATGATTCGATGCGAAGTAATATAAATCAAAGCAGTAGAAAAAAATACATTAAACGTGGTGCTTGGCTAAATCGAGCACGATGAAGAAAAGTGAAAAAACCTTCAATATAAGTCTCTTAAGAAAGGATTACAATATTATCACTCTACAATAACTCTTTCTCTCTTTTAATCATGTAACTCTCTCTAACTTAAGCTATAAAGAAAATAAAAATTACATTGAAGAAGAAAGAAAAATCTAAACTAGAAACTCTCTCTAGAGTGGTGCCCCTCTGCCTTCGAAGTTACATGTATTTATAGGAGAAAAATCGGATAAGGGAAAGCGTAAAGAGATAGGGGGAGTAAATGCTTCCCTAATTCAAATACCCAGCTATAGAAACGCATGCCAGGATCAAGGGTGCGTGTGTCCGTCCATGTGTCTTCTATCCCTTTATCCTCTTGGATATTGAATTTCTGCTCTCAAATTAACAATACATCCTTTTATCTTCAGCGAAACCGTTAGGGTCTTTAAAAAATCAATTTTTTCTTTGAATTGGATGATATTATCTCATCTGATATGCTCAGTCTTCAAATAAGATAGCCCTTAGAACTTCTGAATTTGAATCGATCCCCTTTCTTTTGAACTTTTAGATTTAATTAGATAAATCTGTCAATCTCTCTTATCTTTCTTAGTTACCTGCATGCCACTAAACATGAAAATACATTAATTAGCAAAATTTTATTTAAATATTAATGCTGAAATATGACACATACGATATGAAAACATGTAATGCACATGTATGATCAAACCTCCACACTTATCTTTTGCTCGTCCTCGAGCAAAACAAAAAAAAAGAAAAACTAAACTAACCTAACCTAACTCACTTTCGTAGGAATTACGGTTGCACTTATCACGTGCAACAAGCCGTTAAACCTCTAGGTTACTCCTAGAGGACGAGTTTTATCTCGTGAGAGTTTTCAGTGGATTACACCCACAAAATTCATAAAGAAAAAAATAAATTGTTAGTATTTTTTAAAACACATTTTGAAGGAAAAATATTTGAACTATTAATGTAAGAATTCAAGTAATCTATAAGTCATAGGATTATCAAATTTAGTCATTCCTAAACTTAATCTTTATTCAAAAACATGTTTTCAATCAAGATAAGAATTAAAATTATATTTCTCATCTAATCTATTATTTTACCCTAAGTAATATGCACCTTGTGATCGTGAAAATTTGACTCGGGATTCTTCAACTCTAACTCTTATACCTTATTATTTTTTTATTGTTTTTATTTTTACAATTATGGCGGTAATATCTCTTAACTCTATTAGGCTTTCTAATTCGCCCATGTAATGAGCCTTAGTCAGTGACTCCCAAACCAGACGGTTTTAGGGCACCGATAAGAAAATACCCCAAGGATTTAGGACTCGATCAAATAAGGCCACAAAACTAAAAAATTTTATTTATATGAGCCATTTTAGGCGTGAATACTTATGCTTTATAAGGCACAAATACCCAGCTTAATCAGAGATTTTTTTATATATAAATTTTTTATAAGGCATAAGAATCTTTATTTTTGAACCCTAAGTGTGTAAGTGTATAACACATGCATATTTCATCAAGGTAAAAATCAAGACTAAATTATTTTTTCAATTTTTCTTCCTAACCTCAAAATCAAAGAAATAATTTATTTTGACCAAGCATAAGAAATTCTAATTATGATCCTCTTATTCCTTTAAATTAATTTAATTTCTTACAAAATAAGTCAAAGTATTATATTCATTTTCAAAAAGTTTTTAAAAAAGGTTTTTTTATTAGTAAAGTTAGTATGTTAGTAAACCCTCCTCCACTCCTAACTCTTGCATTATCCTCAATGTATGAATGAAATGTAATAATACATGAAAAAGGAGAAAGGGAAGAAAATTATCACCTCAAGGTGGTGGTCTCATTTGGCTAAGTATTTTTGCCCAATCTAGATACTATGAATTTTTATGGAACCCAACTTTCATGACCTCTTTCTTATTAACATTTTTATGCTCCCCAATGTGAATAGAATCATGCAAGATCCTAGCATGAAATTTTTCCTGATTATATGACCAATCTTATGGTATCATCACAGAGTCATATTGATCTAAACCTTGGTCCAACAATGGAATGTGATTTTTTTGGAATGGATGATTTGGGCTTAACAATGAAGGGAATAAGAATCGATACTGACTCGGGAATAAAACTCGAATTAAGTTTAGATTCAAGAGTCGGAGTTGGTTCATGAGTTTGGTCCAAATCATAGAATTCAAGTTCACATTCACTTCCTAACAATGGAATGTGACTATCCAAAATAAGTGGTTCATGTTCAAGCCTTATTGGGATAGGAATCAGTGTTGGCTTCGAAATTGGGTTCAAATCTGGTAAGGATACCAGAGTTAGTTTAGATTCAGAAAGTGAAACTTAATCACAACATTGGGAGTTAGTGTCACATTCATCTTCAAATTCAATCTCATTGAAATAAAAACTTGCTAATTTATCAATGGGTTGGTATTGGTCAAGTTCAAAATTTTGTGATGAAATTGAATCTTGGTCATAGTCTCTAAGATATCATGATTCTTGGTTTCCAACAATATGGCTAGAAGTATTGAGAATAGTCAGGAATTGGGCAGGTTGAGTTTCCTCATTCCTATGTATGTTTTCTAATCGACTAAGTCTTACTTCTATCATATCGATGGACTGGGTAAAGGAATCTTCGCTCTGAATCATGGATTCCATATTCTTTTCAAAGTCAACAGGTTCTTCTTATTGTGGTTGGACTTGAAAATTAGAGTAAGGATCTTAGATTTGGGAAATGCTTGAGAGCATTGAGTCTGTTATGATTTGTATTTGTCTCGTGGACTCAAAAAAGGCTTAGAAACTCTTTTCTAAAGAAATTTTTTTTTATAGGTTGGACTTGGTCTGGAGTATATGAAGCTATTTGTTGGTAAGGTTGTTGATAGTAAGATGATGTGAATCGAATGGCAAGTGTACCAATCGTTAACAAGTAATATAGAGTGAAATAGAGTATCATCTCACGAGGATTGTTATTTCAATTGTCAACAAATTTTTCCTAAGTCTATTTGAATAATTAATTAAGTTGGAAAATGTTTTGAATAAATTACTACTAAAACTGGTTGCTTTATATATGAACAGAGCTAGGATAATGATTTCGGTAATTGTAATCAAATAAAATACTATGCTTATGCTAATTCATCCTACTCATGCTAACAATCAAAATTCTCTAACCTAATTGGTTTTTCTTTCAAATAATACCAATTTTATCTTCTAAATTTAGAATCTACAATCTCTCGATCTAGTAGATTGCTAGTTAGAAAATGCATTAAGTGTGATGAATATTTCTACATTGCTACATAACTCTTACATCTCAACGTCTCGAATTATGGTTGTTAATCCTAGAAGATTTTGCTAAGTTATCTCCTTTCAGACTTTAACCTAGCCTTCTGATTAATTGTGCGCACCAATTATAACATAAAGCACAAGATTAATAACTTAGCATGTAAAAGATTCAAACTTTACAAAGCACGTAGTAGAATTTGCAGAAAACACAATATTATATCATCAATACAATCCCTAATCATGCCTTAGCTACAGAAAGTTAGTCATAGCTAAGAAAGTATAACACATCATAATATTAGAATAGATCATGCTACAAATTTCTGGAATAAAAATCAAATAAAGAGAAAAGTAAGAGAGCACCAAAAAGATGAAGCATTTATGAAGAATTTCTCGCTGAAGGTGCTCTGAGATTTAATTGCTAACAACAGAATTTTTATTTGATTTCGCTAAAATAAAAGAGAGATAAAAACTGTATATCATACAAGAGACTTGGCGGCGTTTTATATAGAATAGAGAATAGAAGAACACTAATCGAATACAAAAACTTAGGTTTCTAAATTTACACGAATTACTAGAAAAATTCTATCCACAATTGCGGCCATAGTTCGGCCAGCTGGCCGAAAATTCGGCTGGCTGGCCAAACGTTCAGATATATTGAAGCTCTGCTTTTTGACCCGTGTTGACCTCTGAGTTGGCATTCCCGCTGACTGGTCCATGGCTGCTTCGCTGAAATATACGACTGGATGGCCGAACTCTTAGTCCATTTCAGTCCTAATTTTTGTGCAATCTCTAATTTGTGTGAAGGCTCTATTGAGATGTTCCAACTCTGCATCAGACCTCTGGTTCTGCATCTCTTTGTTCACTTGATATCATCGATTTGTCAATTTTTGCTCTTTTCTTCTAATTTGCTCTTGACCTAAAATCTAATAAAATACCCATACAATATTAAATATGGCAAATAATAGGCATAAAAAGTGATGTAAAATATGTATATAAAGCGCACACATCACACCCCCTACCTACTTTTTTGCTAGTCCTTGAGTAAAATCCTAATCTAAAAAGAAAAAGAAAAACTAAAAATCCTAAAAATAAAATCCTAATCCACTTTCGTAGGACTCACGATTGCACTTAGCATGTGCAACAAACCGTTAGACCCTTAAGTTATCCTAGTGGACGAGTGTTGTCTCGTGAGAGTTTTATGTGAATTACACCCACAAAATTCGGTGAAAGAATTTAAAAGATGAGAAGAGATTAAGATAAAAAAGATAACCAAAAATAAGGATAACCAAAAATAAAGAAAAAAGAAAAATAAAGATAAAATTAAAGAAAGATAAAATATTTTTAGAGTGCTAAGTATCAACTAATTTATAAGTTCTCTAGTTACCATAAATTCTCATTATCAAGTTCAATCTCTTATCAAGAATTCTATCATTTACTCTATAGAAATTTTTAAATCTTAGCCTATATCACCATCCTTCCTAAGTTTTCTAATCATATGCATCTTCGTGAATGTGTATAACTCTTAACTTGGATTTTGATTAAAACTTACATACTTAAAATTTATATACATATATATATTTTTTATTTTATATCTTTTTTCATAGAAGTTTCGAAGTATTACCACTTCGTTTCCCTTTAAGCACTTCTTTTTTGTAATATATATAACTAATCTAATTCTCTTTCGTGTAAATATCAAGGCTTCTTGAGGCCAAGATACCTAACTACTTGACCATTAGACTTGTTAGTATATATTTTTCCTTTTTTTACCTAACTATTTTTCGCGTAAATACCAATGCTTCATGAGGCCAAAGCATCTAGTTTATCAATAGTTAAGTTTCTTAATTATTATTTAGTATTAAGTTATCCTCATCATCCCAAGTTTAAACTATTATGTAAGTGTATATATGATGCATATTCACATGGACAAATTGTAGATGACAATAATATTTTAAAATTTTTTATCTCTACTCAAA
Organism: Agave tequilana; assembly: GCA_038442645.1. Classification (NCBI taxonomy): domain Eukaryota; kingdom Viridiplantae; phylum Streptophyta; class Magnoliopsida; order Asparagales; family Asparagaceae; genus Agave; species Agave tequilana. Next base: position 85,264 of record JAVJIF010008781.1, read on the forward strand.
GACTTTAAAATTTCATCAAATTGATCTTTCTTATCCAATTCAAGTTATATGGTTACTAAATCCCCTACAACTATGTCAACTTATCACAAAAACTTTATATATATATATATATATATATATATATATATATATATATATAAGAAAGAAAGAAAGAAAAAAAAAAACAAACAAAAGAAAAATCCTACTATACAACTCCCCTCAAGCATGCCTCCCTCACTTTACCATGCTACTATTACCTCCTTCAGAACGTATCCTCCTAAAATGTGACTCTTCAGTTTTCTTCTTCTTCCACTTTATCAACTTGTATGTTCTTTTCATCCCCTCTCAAATTAAATGCATGAATGCACGATTATCTTCGGGTAGTTGTGAAATCACCTAGAGGGGGGTGAATAGGTGATAGTACTAATCTAGAAACTAAATGCGGAAGCTAAAACTAATTTGCAACACACTTAATACAACCAACGAGTGTAATCGAATTCCCCGTGAAGGGCTCTGGACTAACTCCTCTTGATTCCCCTAGATAAGGGTTGAGGTGCTATATGAAGCTCTCGTGTTTAAGTATAAGTGAGGCACACACAAACAAACCAAGCATGTAATATGAATAGGCAATGTGAATATATGCAAGGCACAAATGCAAGCAAATAAGATATGGCAATATGAATAATGCAATGCACAAATGTAAAGAGAGAGAGTTAGAGAGACAATGGATCAAACGCAAACACAAGGATATGTTCCGAGGTTCGAGCCCCTAGCTCTACGTCCCCGCCTTCACCGAGAAGGATTTCTAATCCACTATCTTGTCTACCGAGGACTCCCACCGAGAGAACCTCCACCGAGGAGGATTTGTACAACGGGAGTACCGAACTCCTCTATCCACCAATACAACCTCCACCGAGGCAAACAATCACCACCTCACACAAGAGGGGTAGGCCCGTAGCCAAACAATCACAAATTACCTCTATCGAAGAGGGATACAAACCAACACCAACTCCACCTCACCAAGAGGGAGTAAACCAATAACCTCAACCTCTACCAAAGAGGGAGCACCCATAAAGAAAGGGTTTTTACAACAAGTGGTATATCTCAACCACAAACCAAATCCTTTTCCACAAACAAATGATCCTAATAGAATAGGATAGAAGATAAGCTCAAGTGTGGAAAACAAAGTGTTTTGATCAAAGAAATTCTCTTGGGAAAACACCAAAATAGATATAGAAATATTAGACCAAAACTAATTCCCAAAAACCTAATTTCTTTGAAATAAAACAAAACACTTTAAAAATAAATAGATGAATCTTTTTTGCACTTAAACTCTTTTGAAAACTTATTTTAAACACCAAGAAAGGAGAGAAATTTTTGCTCTTGAAAACTTAGTCAAAATCCCAAAGAGATGGGGTATAAATAGCCCCAATACAAAACTAGCTGTTAGGCTGATTTTTCAGCCTGACATGGCTGGAGGTCGACCGCGGTCGACCGCCAACGGTCGATTTTTCGACCGTTGGAGGAAGCCGGTCGACCGCCCGGTCGACCGCCCAAAAACAGAGAGCAGAGCTCTCTGGTCCGGTCGACCGGCCCAATGCCAGGCCCAGACGTGCACAGGCTGTGCACGTCGGTCGACCGCCCGGTCGACCGGCTCCTGGATCGCTCGACCGTGCGGTCGACCGACAGAGCCTGTCAGGCACTGTTCTGAGTCAAAAACTGGGTTTAAAAATATTCTAATAAATCCCATAAATCTTCTAAAAATCCATAAAAATAGTTTTGTCATTTTACATGGATATACAAACTTGTGATAAATATTTCAAGACAAATATCAAATATTTTGAGCCATTTTTGTGTCTTGCAAATATTATCAAAAACCAAAACCTGTATTTTACCAAACTTGAATTTTTCAATAGGAAATCTGATTTTTCCTAAAACTCATGAATAGGCATATCAAAATAAGTTTGTCTAAGATATGAAGCATGTATGTATATCAAACACATCTAATATACATAAAAACCATTTAAACTTGTTTTGATCAATCTATTCATGAAAACCAATTCCAAAACATAAAACTTGTGTGTGTTGTGAACTTGAGCATTATCAACTATCTAATCTTTACACATGGATCTAAACACACTAAACTATGGATACCTAAGTCTTCTTGACGATCTTCAATCTTCAAGTCGACTCGATCCAAACCGTGATCCACGAGCGGTGCAATGTATGATCTTGATGCTCAGGCTATTAAATCACCATGTGAAAGTTGATTTGGAAGCTTTCACCAACTAATATCTTGATTAATGATCTGAAACTAAACATCACAAGATAATTAGTAAACATAACTACATGAGTTAATCATCATCAAAACTAGAGTGGAAGGCCTCTGGGCCAACAATCTCCCCCTTTTTGATGATGACAAAACTCATGGAGTTATATATGCATGGATTAAAGTTAAGCTTCAAAGAATCTCCCCCTTAACTCATGCATAAACATAAAAATAAATATATGCAATGAATACTAAACATGAATATGCATCAACATGCATAAAATAAAACGTGCTTTTGATATCAATAAAAACATGCTCTTAATAACAATGAAATGCTCTTGATATCAATTAAATGACAAACTAATAAATAAAAACAAAACATGCATATACAACATGCATAAACTCAAATACTTCTCCCCCTTTTTGTCAATCATCAACAAAGGGGTCCAAGTAAAAACAAAACATTCTTCTCCCCCTTTTTGTTCGAAACATAGAATCAATAAAGGGTGACAACAAACAAATCAATATAAATTTTCATGGATACCAATTGAAAGAAATAGATCAATAGATACCAATGAAAATAAACAAAAAACTTGATACCAATTGAGTAAACAAATAAGCATCTTGATACCAATTTGAGAAACAAATACAATCTTGATACCAATTTAAAGTATTATTCTTTTTAAACATATGATACCAAATTGAAATTATTATTTTCTATCATAAAGCAAGGGAGTGGAATACAAAACCAATGGTAAACCAAATACCAATTGAAAGATAAAATACGAGTTTTCTTCCTCTTTATGAAATACCAAATAAAATGATGCAAAAGCTTGTTAAGATACCAATTGACAACTAATCAATTGAAACATGATGGTCATTAAAAATTCAAGCTTTAGCATAAACAAATATATGTATGAAAAATTAGATACCAATCGAATTGATATTATTTGAAGTGTAAGCATACATACATAAAAATATATATGAGTATACAAAAATGTCAATATTGATACCAATTGACAAAATCCAATGATACCAATTGAAACAATAATAATATCAAATGTATATCTCATATTTCCTACCACCCATCATGTTCAAGTTTAAAATGATTTTCACTATAAAGCATACATGAGCATGGTCTCCCATCCAACCGCCCGTAGAAGGTAGGGGTTTTCAAAAATAGGTTTTAGAATAAAATATGTTTGAAAACTCTACCATGTGAAGAATACAAAAATCATCAAAATTTATTTAATCTTCAAGGCATATGTATGTCTTATACAAACTAAAATATACATACATATCCAAACACAACGAGTCCACAATAATATATGCATGAAGGCACGTGGCTCAAAGGATGTATATGCATAATTAATAGTTTGGATAAAATGGACATATACATGAAGTTAAACAAAAATCACATGAACATGAAAACAAAAATAGGAGTACAAGTCAGATGCATGAATCATCAAAACTAGACTATACTAGCACATTTAATGGGTACAAATAAGCAATCAATCACAAACATATATAGATTTATTTGTGGCCCACTATAGTACAAGTATATACCTAGTCTTAATGAAAACTAACATTTAAACAAGTAATCAAAACATGAAGCATTAAAACAAAAACTCATATGATTGTTATGTCAAATACACATGCATTAGATTCATGATGTACATGATAGCTAAACTATAGTGAGAACACTAAATATGGGTCCATATAAACATGGGTGTCTCAAATACTATACATGTATGTCAAGAGTCTAATAATCATGGCATTTTCATAATGATCATATAAACAACAAAACATGCTATAAATAATGATCATGAAAAGCATGCAAATATAAACGGGAGTTAGAGATCGATACCAAAACCGATGAAGGCACCTCTCTAGTTCTCCAAACCAAGGTGGTCTTCCCACCAAACTTCCCTTGAAAGTGATGCATCCAAATAATCCTCATGAAGCTCGGAACGCATCCACTCCAAGGTACCGCTACTCTCACGTTATGTGAGAGCCCACACCTACATCAAATACAATAGGGGTGGTCTTTGGTACCCATAACTTTTTGGGTCCATGAGGGTTAGCACCTTTCCTAACCCAAACAAAATTATTTGCTAAATTTTCATCATGAATTCTATCATAACAAAATCTAGCAAGGTGGCCCTTACGTCCACAATGTGTACAAGTGTACACATGAGCATACATAGTGTTATGGATGTGTCCGTGAGGAGCATGTGTATGACGTGTATGGTGTGCATGCAAAGGTGGAACTTGTTTCTTTCAAACCAAGGATTTTAAGCGTGTATGGTTCAACACACATTGGCTCAAAGTGGAGCCCAAACAATCCACTCTCTTCTTTAACAAACAAATATCATCATTAATCCTAAAAGAAGAGGTGCATGCAATAGGTAAACTAGGTGAAGCTATCCTAGCATGACAAACATGTGCATCCATATTATTTTTCAAAACAATATTTTTCTTAGAAACCAAATCTAATTCTTTTGAAATAGAAATTATTTTGTTTTTCAAAGAATCATTTTCTTTTAAAATAAAGTCAACTTTTGAAGACAATTTTTCATTTTTCTTCAAAATTATTTCACAATCATTTTTAGATTTTAAAAACTTCATTTTCTTTTAAAAACAAGGTCTAGTTTAGATTTCAATGAATCCCTCTCATTGGAAATCTCAACCTTCTCTTGCAAAACCAACTCAAGTTTTGAAAACAAATCCTCTTTTTTCTTTATTTAATTTACAAGTTTTCTTTTTTAAAACTTTATATTTTCAATCAATTTCTCACAAACTATGGAAAGTTCTTCATTCAAAGCATGGGCATCAATATTCTCATCACATGAAAAACTAGCATCATCAATATCTAATTGAGCTTCCGAGTGTACCTCAAGGGAGTCATTCCCTTGGACCATGAAGCATTGTGACTCGGATTCTCCACTAGACTCCTCCGGTTGGATAGGCATTTGAAGCTTGGAGGTGGAGGTGGTCAACTTGTTCCACGCTGCAAAGGCGGAATCAATATTAGAAACAAGCATAAGATAATCTTTGTTAAGCGTGCTTCTAATAGCCTCAGGGGCTTGTGCATTGGCCCCTATATGATTGCGGTTACCAAGCTAGCATTTCTTGGTAGCGGCAAGAAAAACATGCAAGCCTAAGGTTTGTAAATATATGGACATCCTATATTTCCATGTGTCAATGTTGAAAACATCAAACATGAGAGGTAACAAGCAATCCATGATGTGTGTGCAAACAAATATATGTGCAATATGCAAATGATAGATTAGCTAGCCAAGATCACACTCCTAGGTGGTTAAACCTAATATCAGGAGTGGAGGCTCTGATACCAATTGAAATCACCTAGAGGGGGGTGAATAGGTGATAGTGCTAATCTAGAAATTAAATGCGGAAGCTAAAACTAATTTGCAACACACTTAATACAACCAACGAGTGTAGCCGAATTCCCCGTGAAGGGCTCTGGACTAACTCCTCTTGATTCCCCTAGATAAGGGTTGAGGTGCTATATAAGCTCTCGTGGTTAAGTATAAGTGAGGCACACACAAACAAACCAAGCATGTAATATGAATAGGCAATGTGAATATATGTAAGGCACAAATGCAAGCAAATAAGATATGGCAATATGAATAATGCAATGCACAAATGTAAAGAGAGAGAGTTAGAGAGACAATGGATCAAACGCAAACACAAGGATATGTTCCGAGGTTCGAGCTCCTAGCTCTACGTCCCCGCCTTCACCGAGAAGGATTTCTAATCCACTATCTTGTCCACCGAGGACTCCCACTGAGGGAACCTCCATCGAGGAGAATTTGTACAACCGGGAGAACCGAACTCCTCTCTCAACCAATACACCTCCACCGAGGCAAACAATCACCACCTCACACAAGAGGGGTGGGCCCGTAGCCAAACAATCACAAATCACCTCTACCGAAGAGGGATACAAACCAACACCAACTCCACCTCACCAAGAGGGAGTAAACCAATAACCTCAACCTCTACCAAAGAGGGAGCACCCACAAAGAAAGGGTTTTTAACACAAGTGGTATATCTCAATCACAAACCAAATCCTTTTCCATAAACAAATGATCCTAATAGAATAGGATAGAAGATAAGCTCAAGTGTGGAAAACAAAGTATTTTGATCAAAGAAATTCTCTTGGGAAAATACCAAAATAGATATAGAAATTTTAGACCAAGACTAATTCCCAAAAACCTAATTTCTTTGAAATAAAACAAAACACTTTAAAAACAAATAGATGAATCTTTTTGGCACTTAAACTCTTTTGAAAACTTATTTTAAACACCAAGAAAGGAGAAAAATTTTTGCTCTTGAAAACTTAGTTAAAATCCCAAAGAGATGGGGTATAATAGCCCCAATACAAAACTAGCCGTTAGGCTGATTTTTCAGCCTGACACGACCGCCAACGGTCGATTTTTCGACCGCCAACGGTCGATTTTTCGACCGTTGGAGGAAGTCGGTCGACCGCCCAAAAACAGAGAGGAGAGCTCTCTGGTCCGGTCGACCGGCCGGTCGACCGACCCAATGCCAGGCCCAGACGTGCACAGGCTGTGCACATCGATCGACCGCCCGGTCGACCGGCTCCTGGGTCGGTCGACCGTGCGATCGACCGACAGAGCCTGTCAGGCACTGTTCTGAGTCAAAAACTGGGTTTAAAAATATTCTAATAAATCCCATAAATCTTCTAAAAATCCATAAAAATAGTTTTGTCATTTTACATGGATATACAAACTTGTGATAAATATTTCAAGACAAATATTAAACATTTTGAACCATTTTTGTGTCTTGCAAATATTATCAAAAACCAAAACCTGTATTTTACCAAACTTGGATTTTTCAATAGGAAATCTGATTTTTCCTAAAACTCATGAATAGACATATCAAAATAAGTTTGTCTAAGATATGAAGCATGTATGTATATCAAACATATCTAATATACATAAAAACCATTTAAACTTGTTTTGATCAATCTATTCATGAAAACCAATTCCAAAACATAAAACTTATGTGTTGTGAACTTGAGCATTATCAACTATCTAATCTTTACACATGGATCTAAACACACTAAACTATGGATACCTAAGTCTTCTTGACGATCTTCAATCTTCAAGTCGACTCGATCCAAACGTGATCCACGAGCGAGTGCATTATATGATCTTGATGCTCGGGCTCTTGAATCACCATGTGAAAGTTGATTTGGAAGCTTTCACTAACTAATATATTGATTAATGATCTGAAACTAAACATCACAAGATAATTAGTAAACATAACTACATGAGTTAATCATCATCAAAACTAGAGTGGAAGGCCTCTGGGCCAACAAGTTGTTGATTAAAGAATCCGTCATTCTCCTCTTTCAATTCATTGGATGATGATGATGCAACTGAGACATGTTCTTTTAGCATGGATGGTACCCAATCAATTTGCACAGGCATTATAAATGAAGAAATAGTTTTAGCTTGATTATCAATTTTATCTTTTATTGCATGATTAAATTAATCTTCAAGCATCCATTCCTTGCAAATTTGTATAACAAGAATTGGTAGTGGTAAAAAGGTTTTTCGTTTATCTTCAGTGGTATCGATGGTGTCTAATAGTGTGTAGCACATGCAAAAGTCTTTTTTTTTAGTCATCAAAATGTAGACAATGTGTAAAACTTGGTTGTAAAAAGATGAAACATGTGATACACCTAAGACATTATGATTCAACTATCTACATAATGCATACACATTCCTATATAATATTTTGGCACAAATACCACCCCCTTGAGGTACCTTGCAATGTTCTCCCATTAAGTGAATGTAGTCTCCTAGGTTCTCCGGTACTTAAATCTCTCTTTCAACAAGAGAAATACCTGTTAGTTCAGAAATTATTTGTAAATGTAAAATTTCATCTCCCCTCTCCAGTTCACTTCAATTATTCCTTAATTTCTATCAATTCTATTCTCCAAAAACCCATCATAAAACTTTTGTATTAGGGCAGGAATATAAATTCAAAGGTATTAGCATGCAACAAGTAATCCCAATTTCTAGCCCTTATTTGATCCAAAAAATACTTCCCAAATACTTCGAATACAAGAAAAAAGTTATGCTCAGCATAAATCTTAGACATGATGAACTTACAGAAATCTGAGCACTGTAAAAGATGAAAAACAGAGCACTTACTATCTCTGAAGAATTTAGGGGAACTATCCTGCTAAAATTCGGCTACCTGGCTGAACTCCTGACTTAAATTTCGAGGATCTGGTGGCTGAGGTTTCTGGAACTCCTCCTCCTGGCTGTAAAATGCTCTGGTTTGGTTTGAGAGGTTAGACTCAGATTTGTGAGAAACAAAAAAAAATTGAAGTTAGTTTAGATAAAAAAATGTATGTACCATTCAAATTCAAATTGGGAATCCTAGGAGATGTTGGAAACTGAATACTGATCGTACATATATTTTGTATTCTTTTCATTACACTCCTAAATTTATCGTGTAATAAATCTGCTAATTTTCTTGTCTTAAATGTCTATTTTGCAGAAGATAATTATGGAGAGAAAGAGAATTAAACCAAATAAATATCAGTTAAAATCAGATTTAACTGGATCTATTTGGTTAGCTGAGGATGATCCCAGATCTAGTCAGTTAAAAATCAGATTTTGGTGAATCAATTCGATTAACTTAAAGATTTATGAGGATATCACCACATCCAGAACAAATCAAGGATTGGGACAAATGTTCAGCTGAAGATTAGAGCAAATCAGAAAGATAACACCAAATGAAAATTGGTAAAATTCAAATTTTCATAAATTCATTTTGGTTAGCTAAATATCAACTGAAGATAATATCAAATACAGAGTCCAAATTTAAAATCCAAAGGGATAAATGGATAGAGAGAAGATCAACGGATGAGATGAAGCAATTTTGACTCAGATTCAGACTGGATATATTTTAGTATTTAAATCATAACTTTCGCTACCGAAACTCAAATCTGATGATTCAAGATGATCCAGAAAGAACACGAAAAGGACTACAACTCTTATGTTGATCACTATTTCTAATTCTATCATTTGATAAGTTATATTCAGCAATTAACACGACAATAAGATGCAGATCAGAATTGAATATCCATATCAAATCAAGTTTGGAAATAAGGGGAGGATTCAAATTCAGAAATAGCCAGCTCCCCCTATTTTTTGACTCATTTTCTTATCCATTTCTACGCTATAAATACCCACACATCAGAGGTATAGAGAACGATCAAGCAGAGAATATTTTTTGGCTAGTTTTTAGTGTAAGTTTTTATTTTCATTTTATGTAATTTTTATTTCTTTGTAAGCATAGGTTAGACTCAGATTCATGTAAGTAAGAGAGAGATTTATATTGAGAGTGACACCGATGTCACCTCCTCCTTTCTTCCATCGTTTTTGCAAGTAATAAAAAGGTAAATTTTTATGTTCTTATTAATTTTCATTTTCTTCTTCATCTTTCTACTCTTCCTCTTTCAGTTTTGATGATAGTCCAAGTGAGTCAAATAGCATCGGTATTGTCGTGCCTTAGCGAGTGCCAGAGATAGCTCTTGATGATGGATTATTCCCTACGTTTGTATCATTTCATACTTGCTCGAAGAAGCCTTGATGATGTAATATGAATTGGGACTGAGTTAATCTTATAAGTTATGTGCTGATCGCCTCCAGATCCAGGTTAACATGCAAGGATTTCAGGTAAGTCATCAACCAAAAAGGTAAATATTTCTTTTAGGTTTTCTTTCTTTTCTTTTAATCTTTAGTTTAGATCACCTCCATCACCAAATCTCTACTATTTTCACTTTCTTTGTACAAAATCACCATCTCCTTCTATCTATCACTTTCACAATTTAACATAACTTATTTTCTTTTTCTTTTCAAGAACTAAAAGAAGAACTTTAACCATTTTTTGTAACTTAAAAGAGAACTTGCAAAAAGCTTCCATCGCTAGTTTATCCTTGAGGATCACGACCCGCATAGCCACTTGTTATAGCGGTAATATTGAGTACCTTGCACTTCTATTTTGTATTTTTGAAATTCTGTATTTTTGTGTGCAGGTTTCAATTCAATCGAATACTCTTGGGAAAAGATGAGGGAGTTTTGAATTGGAATTTCGAAAAATATTTGAATTTTTGAAAAGGATGAAATAAAAAAGATAAAAATAAGGAAAGGATAAAGGAAAAAATAAGGGAAGATTTCAAAAAACTTTCAAAAGAGATTTTGACCCCTAACCCAAACCTAAATTGTGCTATATCCTCATTCACAAAATCAGGACTGAGAATCACCCCAAAATTTTCAAATTCGAAAAAGAAATCTATTATTAAATCAAAATCTGATTTATCACAAAACAAAACAATTTTAAAAACCACATTTCTCAGAAACAGACTCAGAAAGACAGGTAATTCAGAAAGTTTACACCTAGAAAATTTCTGGTCAAACGCCCACTAGAGTTCGACTAGCTGGCCGAAAATTTGGCCACTGGGACGAACTTCTTGTTCTTTGATGCTCTGTCTTCTGGTGCTCAGTTGTGGTGATATTGTGGTTCATCTGGGAGTATTGAATCAGTCTACAAAGGGGGTACCTGACATACAGAAGACACAAGTTAGTACTAAAGAAAATTCAAAATCAAAAATTAGAAAAGAAGGTTAGAAAACTTGGTTTGCCTCCCAAGAAGCGCTTTAAGTTATAGTTATTAGCTAGACTTTCTGCTGTATATTAAGGTGCCTCATCTAGGAGGAAGGAAACATTGTGTTTGGTAAAGTCGCCTTCCACGTATGGTTTGAGTCGTTGGCCGTTTATCTTGAACGTCCCCTTTGTCGGGTTATGAATTTCAATTGCTTCATGTAATAGTACTTGAGTTACCTCAAAAGGACCCGACCATCTCGAACGTAACTTGCCCGGAAATAGACGGAGATGAGAATGAAGAGTAGTACTTTCTGCCCCTTATTGAGATCTCACGGCATAATATGCTTATCATGCCAATGTTTGGTCCGTTCCCTGTAGATCATTGCATTCTCATAAGCATTGTTGTGAAATTCTTCCATCTTATTGAGTTGCAACATCCTTTTTCACCTGCCAATTGCATTTCAAAATTGAGTAGTTGCATTACCCAATAAGCCTTGTGTTCCAACTCAATTGGAAAGCGACATGCCTTACCATAGACCATTCGGTAGGGGGATATCCTAATCGGTGTCTTAAACGCAGTCTGATATGCCCATAAGGCATCATAGAGTTTCACTGACCAATCACGTCGTGACATGTTAACCATTTCTCTAAGATGTGCTTGAGTTCTCTGTTGAAAACTTCTACTTGGCCACTTGTTTGTAGGTGGTATGGTGTGGCCACACGGTGCTTTACTCTATACTTAAGCAATGTTGGCCCAAGGCCCTCCACTCTAGTTTTGATGATGATCAACTCATGTAGTTATGTTTACTAATAATCTTGTGATTCTAAGTTTCAGATCATTAGCAGGATATTAGTTTGGTATAGCTTCAACAAGAGGTGTTTGGAAGCTTATCATGGTGATTCCGGTGCCAAAGCTTAAAGATCATACCTTTGCACTCGGTGGATTGCGTTTGGGAGCAAGTCTTCTTGATGACTCAAAGACTTAGGTATCCATAGTTTAGTTTAGTGTGTTTTAGATCCATTTGTAAAGCTTAGTATAGTTGATATGCTCAGTTCACAATACACACACATAAATTCAATATGTTTGGTTTTTGATTGAATCGGTTTTGGATTTCAAGGCTTGACACCCTTCTATAGTTATTATCATAACTTTTTATTTTTATATTAAAATAACATGATTTAACTTGCATTTCAAAGATAACTTTCAGATCTAAATTTCTTATTTAATAACCATTTTCTGATTCTAATTTTAAAGTTGTCAAATATTTGGTTGAAATCTGTTCTTGTTCTGAAAACAGTTTACAGTTTCTGTTTTGACACCTTTTAGTATTTTATTGATAACTTTCAATTCTGAATGATATTGATTTGATTTAAGTTGCATTAGAAAGAAAACTTCAATATCTACAATTCATCCTATATACTTATTCCCAAATTCGAACGTTTTAGACCTCAAAAATGTGTTCCAATCTGACCTATTTTGCTGTCTGCCAGGTTTGGCCGGTCGACTGGGACAGTCGACTGGGCCAAGCTACCGGTCGACCGGCCAGTCGACCGGACGTGCACAAAACCGTGCACATCGGCTGTTTTTGTAGACGGTTGACCGTGCGGTCGACCGACTGTGACCAGATTGGTCTCTGTTTGTCTGGGTCGACCGCCAGGTCGACCGGCAGCTGTCAACGGTCATATTTTTGACCGTTTGACGGTCGACCGGGCGGTCGACCGCCAGGCCTGTCAGGCTGACACGTCAGCCTAATGGCTAGTTTTAAATTTGGCCTATATAAACCCCATTGTTTGGAGTTTCTCCTCAAGATTTTTATGCCAAAATTTCCTGACCTTTACTAGTGTTTTAACAGTGTTTTCAAAAGAGTTTTTTGTGCAAAAAGGATTCATTCATCTTGTTTTAGGTTTTTGGAAAATCAAAGAAAATAGGATTTGGGATATTTGTATTGGTTTCCATTCTATATCTTTTACAAGAATTTTTTTCCCAAGTATTTTCTTTGTGTTCTTGTTTTCCAAAACACCTAATTTTCCACACTTGAGCCATATCTTCTATCCTAAACTATTAGGATCTTGTTTTTGTGGAAAAGAGAAAAGAGAGAGTTTTGAGGTTGTTGTTGTGGCCTCTAAATTGTAAACCCTCCTTGCTTTTGTGAATCCCTCTTCGGTAGAGGTGATCGGAGTGGTATTGGTTTGGATCCCTCTTTGGTAGAGGCGATTGTGTTGTAAACCTCTTCGGTAGAGGTAGTGGTGTTTGTGGTTGGCTACGGGCCGTATCCCTGTTCGGTAGAGGTGGATTGTGGTTGTATTGCCACGGTGGCATTGTAAGGTTGAGAGAGGAGTTTGGTACTCCTATAGTGGATTGGGAAATCCTACACGGTGGTGTAGGCGGGGATGTAGAGTAAGGTGCTCGAACCTCGAAACATATAGTTGTGTTTGCGTTTGCTCCACTTGTCTCTTTAACTCTCTCTCACTTTATATTTGTGCATAGCATCATTCTTATTGCCATAGCATATTATATACATTGCTTGTGTTGCCATTGCATGATTCATATTGCTATATCCTTGATTGCTTGGCTTGATTGTGTGTGCACATATTTCATATTGCTTAGATTGCTTGTGTGTGTGTGCCTAACTTATACTCATCCAACAAGAGCTTCACATAGCACCTCAACCCATTTCAAGGGAATCAAGAGGAGTTAGTCCAGAGCCCTTCACGGGGAATTCGGCTACACTTGTTGTATTGTATTAAGTTTGTGCAACATTTGCATTAGCTTCCGCATTAAGTTTTCATTTAGTTCTAGATTAGCACTTACACCTATTCACCCCCCCCTCTAGGTGTTTTTCAATTGGTATCAGAGCTAGTGCTCCTGATACTTAGGCTTAACATCCTAGGAGTGAGATCCATTTGGTTGCTAGTCTATTGTTTGCATTTGCGTGTTTGCACACTCATATAGTTTTGCCATGACTTCATGACCCCACCTAGCTTTGATCCTTCCAACATTGATGTTTGGAAGTATAGGATGTCCATGTACCTAAAGACCCTAGGTTTGCATGTCTTTCTTGCGGCCACCAAGAAATGCTATCTTGGAGATCGCAATCATGTAGGGGCCAATGCACAAGCCCTTGAGGCCATTAGAAGCACATTACCTAAAGATTATCTTATGTGTGTTTCTAACATTTATTCCGCTTTTGCAGTGTGGAATCTATAATCAACAACCACCACCTCCGAGCTTCAATTGCCAAATCAACCGGAGGAGTCTAGTGGAGATTCCGAATCACAATGCTATATGGTCCAAGGGAATGACTCCCTTGAGGTACAATCGGAACTTCAACTAGATAGTGATGATGCTAGTTCTTCATGTGATGATATTGTAGATCCCCATGCTTTAAATGAAGAACTTTCTATTGTTTGTGAAAACTAATAGAAAAATATAATTTGTTGAAAAAGAAAAGTCTAGGAATTGAACAAGAAAATAAGAGTTTGCATGCTAGACTTAACAATGTTTTGCAAGAGAAGGTTGAGGTCTATAATAAAAGGGATTCATTGAGATCTCAATTAGAACTTGCACTAAAAGAAAATAATTTTTTAAAATCTAAAAATGATTGCCATGTTCTTTTGAAGAAAAATGAGAACTTGTCTTCAAAAGTAGATTTTGTTTTAAAAGAGAATGTTGCTTTGAAAAACAAAATTATTTCTATTTCAAATGAGTTGAATGTTTGTTTAGACAAAAATATTGTTTTACAAAATAATATTGATGCACATGTTTGCCATGCTAGGGTAGTATCACACACTTCACCTAATGCATGTACCTCTTCTTCTAAGATTAATAATGATATATCCATGCTTAAGGAGAAGGTAGATTGTTTGGCTCCACTATGAGCCAATGTGCCATGAACCACTCACGGTTGGAAACCTTGGTTCGAAAGAAACAAATTCCATCCTATATGCATGCACACCCTCCACGGCATACACATGCTCCTCACGAACACACCCATCACCATATGTATGCTCATGTGTACACATGTACACATTGTGGACGTAAGGGCCACCTTGCTAAATTTTGCTTTGATAGATTACATACTTCAAATTTAGCAAAGAATTTTGTTTGGGTTAGAGAAGGGACTAACCCCCATGGACCCAATAATGTGGGTACCAAAGACCACCCCTCCTTTGTTTAATGTAGGTGTGGGCTCTCACATGACGTGAGAGTGATAGCACCTTGGAGTGGATGCGTTCCGGACTTAAAGGAAATCAATTGGATGCATCACTTTCAAGGGAAGTTTTGGTGGAGATGACCACCATGTTTTTGGAGACAAGGAGAGTTGCCTTCTAGGTTTTGGTAACAAATTCCTAACTCCCATTTATTGTTTACATGCTTTCATATTATTGTTTATAGCATGTTTTGATGCTTTATAACATGTTTTTGATGTCTATGGATTAGTATGTTCATTCCATGTTTATTAGATCCTTGACATACATGTATAGTATTTGAAATACACATACTTATATGAACCCATACTTAGTGTTCTCACTTTTGTTTAAGCTATAATGTACATCATGAATCTAATACATGTGAATTTACATAGTAATCATGTTTTAGTTTTCTCATGATGAATTTTTTGTTTTATGCTTTATGTGGTATAAACTAGTTTAGATGTAGATTTTATCAAAACATGCATGTATACATGTACACATAGTGAGAACAAATCAATTTATATATGATTGAACTTCATGCTCATTTGTATTCACTACATGCACACGTATAAGCTAGTTTTGATGATTCCTTCATGTATACTTGCTATGCCTATTTTCATGCTTTTACTTCATGTATATGTATTTTGAATTCAAAACTAATAAATATACATGTATACCCATGAGTCTTTTACCTTCATGCAAATACTTTTAATAGACTCGTTTACGGTTGGGATATGTATGTATATTGTTAGATTTGGATGAATCATACATATACTTAGAAATTTGTTTCAAATAAAAGAAGTTTGATGAATTTTGTATGTGTTTTATTTAGCAATATGATATTCGTGTTTGCTTTGATGCTTCATGTTTTTGATTACATGTTTAGATGTTAGTTTTCATTAAGACTAGGAATTATACTTGTACATAGAATGGGCCACAAACAAATCTATATATGTTTGGGCTTGAATGCTTATTTGTACCCATTAGATGTGCTAGTATAGTCTAGTTTTGATGATTCATACATTTTAAACTTGTATTCCTATTTTTGAATTTATTTGAAAAATCATGTGTTTTCACTTCATGTATATGTTTGTATTGCCAAACATTAAGATATACATGTTTACCCCTTGAGTCATTTGCTTTTCATGCAAATCTATATATAATGGACTCAATTGTGTTTAGGGATATGTATGTATACTTAGTGTGTTGACAATTCATACATATACCTTGAAATGAACTTGATTTTTAAAGAAAATTTTAGCTTTTCATGTCTCATGTATTCATGTTTAACTTCATGTATATGTCTATCTAGTTCAAACTAATCTTATACATATACATCCTTTTGAGCCACGTGCCTTCATGCATTTACTTTTGTAGACTCGTTGAGTTTTGGATATGTATGTATATTTTAGTTTATACTAGACATACATATGCCTTGAAGATTAAGTAGTTTTTATGATTCTCATGTTTTTGATGAATTTTTGTTTAAAGGAATTTAAAAAGAGCTTAATGCAAATTTTCATGATTATGGTCTTCACATTTTACTTGTACACTCATATTTATTGCCTTGCTCATGTTTTATTTTCATGAGTCAAAATTATGCTTTATTGATTAGAGTGATGATTATCATGTGATTTTCATATTTTATGAAAATAATCTTGTTTTATTCCTTACTTGAAGGATTTCGTACTAGTTTATAAAACTTTCCATTTTAACTAGTTCGTATTCTTCGTTGTGATATGAGTTATACCATGATTATTATTGTTATTTCAATTGGTATCATTGAACTCTTTCAATTGGTATCAATTTGATTCTTCTTGTATACTCATATTTATTTATTGTGTATGTATGCTATCAATTGGTATCATCTATTAGTGATTGGTACTCATTCTATTTCATACACATATACATGTTTTTATTTGTGCTATTATATCTCTATATCTTAAGCACAAATCTTGTTTATGTTAGAGCTTGATTTTTACCTTTATTTCAATTGATTTAATTTTCAATTGGCATCTTAATTCAAGCCTATGCATGTTTTTTTTTTGTTGGTATTTCATAAAGGGGGAGTAAACTAGAATCTCTTATTTTTCAATTGGTATTTGATTTCCACTCCCACACTTTATGACTTCAAAAAAAAAATGAATTTTTAAATAAAAAAATAATTTCAATTTGGTATCATATGCTCTTAAAAGTAAAATACTTTCTATTGATATCAAGATTGTTTAGATATCATTGGTATGCTATATGTTTGCTTATCAATTGGTATCAAGTTGCCTTAAAATTTTAAAAAAAAAATGATATGTATTCTTGATTGATTTACATGTTTTACTTTTCAAATTGGTATCAATATGCACTTTGTTGTCTTATCTTGAATTGGTATCATTGTTGTTATGAATGATTTGATTACCCCTTCTTAATCCTTTTGTTTTTGACAAAAAGGGGAGAAAATTTGTTTTTATGTTTTATACCCCTTTGTTGATGATTGACAAAAAGGGGGAGAAGTATTTGTATTTTGTGTTTTATATATGCATGTCTTCCTTATCTAAGGGGGAGAAGTATTTGTTATGCATGTCTTCCTTGCTTAAGGGGAGTATTTGTTGTGTTTGCATATATGATGTTAATTGATATCTAGTTTAATTAGTTTAATTGGTATTTAGAGCATGTTTACATGTCTTGTTTTATTTTGAATTGGTATCTAGAAACATATTTTATTTTGAATATTTCATTTGATATCTAGAGCACCTTGTTTATATGCATTGTCATTCATTGCATATTTAATGTTTATTTGTTTATGCATGAGTTAAGGGGGAGCTTCTTTGAAGCTTATCTTTAATCCATGCATATATAACTCCATGAGTTTTGTCATCATCAAAAAGGGGGAGATTGTTGGCCCAAAGGCCCTCCACTCTAGTTTTGATGATGATCAACTCATGTAGTTATGTTTACTAATAATCTTGTGATTCTAAGTTTCAGATCATTAGCAGGATATTAGTTTGGTATAGCTTCAACAAGAGGTGTTTGGAAGCTTATCATGGTGATTCCGGTGCCAAAGCTTAAAGA
Organism: Agave tequilana; assembly: GCA_038442645.1. Taxonomy (NCBI): domain Eukaryota; kingdom Viridiplantae; phylum Streptophyta; class Magnoliopsida; order Asparagales; family Asparagaceae; genus Agave; species Agave tequilana. Next base: position 103,438 of record JAVJIF010008781.1, read on the forward strand.
TCATACCTTTGCACTCGGTGGATTGCGTTTGGGAGCAAGTCTTCTTGATGACTCAAAGACTTAGGTATCCATAGTTTAGTTTAGTGTGTTTTAGATCCATTTGTAAAGCTTAGTATAGTTGATATGCTCAAGTTCACAATACACACACATAAATTCAATATGTTTGGTTTTTGATTGAATCGGTTTTGGATTTCAAGGCTTGACACCCTTCTATAGTTATTATCATAACTTTTTATTTTTATATTAAAATAACATGATTTAACTTACATTTCAAAGATAACTTTTAGATCTAAATTTCTTATTTAATAACCATTTTCTGATTCTAATTTTAAAGTTGTCAATATTTGGTTGAAATCTGTTCTTGTTCTGAAAACAGTTTATAGTTTCTGTTTTGACACCTTTTAGTATGTTATTGATAACTTTCAATTTTGAAATGATATTGATTTGATTTAAGTTGCATTAGAAAGAAAACTTCAATATCTACAACTTCATCCTATATACTTATTCCTAAATTCAAACGTTTTAGACCTCAAAATGTGTTCCAATCTGACCTATTTTGCTGTCTGCCAGGTTTGGCCGGTCGACTCGACAGTCGACTGGGCCAAGCTACCGGTCGACCGGCCAGTCGACCGGACGTGCACAAAACCGTGCACGTCGGCTGTTTTTGTAGATGGTCGACCGTGCAGTTGACCGACTGTGACCAGATTGGTCTCTGTTTGTCTGGGTCGACCGCCAGGTCGACCGGCAGCTGTCAACGTCATATTTTTGACCGTTTGACGGTCGACCGGGCGGTCGACCGCCAGGCCTGTCAGGCTGACACGTCAGCCTAACGGCTAGTTTTGAATTTGGCCTATATAAACCCCATTGTTTGGAGTTTCTCCTCAAGATTTTTATGCCAAAATTTCCTGACCTTTACTAGTGTTTTAACAGTGTTTTCAAAAGAGTTTTTTGTGCAAAAAGGATTCATTCATCTTGTTTTAGGTTTTTGGAAAAATCAAAGAAAATAGGATTTGGGATATTTGTATTGGTTTCCATTCTATATCTTTTACAAGAATTTTTTTCCCAAGTATTTTCTTTGTGTTCTTGTTTTCCAAAACACCTAATTTTCCACACTTGAGCCATATCTTCTATCCTAAACTATTAGGATCTTGTTTTTGTGGAAAAAGAGAAAAGAGAGAGTTTTGAGGTTGTTGTTGTGGCCTCTAAATTGTAAACCCTCCTTGCTTTTGTGAATCCCTCTTCGGTAGAGGTGATCGGAGTGGTATTGGTTTGGATCCCTCTTTGGTAGAGGCGATTGTGTTGTAAACCTCTTCGGTAGAGGTAGTGGTGTTTGTGGTTGGCTACGGGCCGTATCCCTGTTCGGTAGAGGTGGATTGTGGTTGTATTGCCTCGGTGGCATTGTAAGGTTGAGAGAGGAGTTTGGTACTCCTATAGTGGATTGGGAAATCCTACACGGTGGTGTAGGCGGGGATGTAGAGCAAGGTGCTCGAACCTCGAAACATATAGTTGTGTTTGCGTTTGCTCCACTTGTCTCTTTAACTCTCTCTCACTTTATATTTGTGCATAGCATCATTCTTATTGCCATAGCATATTATATACATTGCTTGTGTTGCCATTGCATGATTCATATTGCTATATCCTTGATTGCTTGGCTTGATTGTGTGTGCACATATTTCATATTGCTTAGATTGCTTGTGTGTGTGTGCCTAACTTATACTCATCCAACAAGAGCTTCACATAGCACCTCAACCCATTTCAAGGGGAATCAAGAGGAGTTAGTCCAGAGCCCTTCACGGGGAATTCGGCTACACTTGTTGTATTGTATTAAGTTTGTGCAACATTTGCATTAGCTTCCGCATTAAGTTTTCATTTAGTTCTAGATTAGCACTTACACCTATTCACCCCCCCTCTAGGTGTTTTTTCAAGCAAGAGGGTCTTGAATTGGTGCTTGCAAAAATACTTCCCACCATCACTAATGATCACCCTTGGTGTTCCAAACAGTGTAAAGATGTTTTTCTTTAAGAATTTTATCACCACACGTGCATAATTGAAAGGTAAAACAATATCTTCTGCCCATTTCGACACATAATCGACTGCTACCAGAATATACTGATTGGAGAACGAAAACGGAAAGGGGCCCATGAAATTTATACCCCACACATCAAACAGCTCAACTTCAAGGATGTTGATGAGTGGCATCTCTTTACGTCTAGAAATATTTTCCATCTTTTGACATGCATCACATGCCTTGACATAAGCATAAACATCCTTAAACAGCGTAGGCCAATAAAATCCTAATTGTAATACCTTTGTTGTTGTCTTCGTTGCATCAATTTGATCCGTACAGAATTTGTGAGAATTGGATCATCTCACTGGTAGTATTTGACATCTGCTAGAAAATTTTTCTTGCCTTGGAACAAAAGTTCAGAAGGAAAAATACCACGTGCTAAGAAATTTGCAAAAGGAGCATACCAAGGTGGTGAATTGGCAGTGATACTCAACAAATATTTATCAGAGAAAGCATCGTCAATGGGATCTCATTGAAGTCCTTTTCTTCTTACTCGATGCGGGAAGATAGTCTGACACATGATTCTCCACCCCCTTCTTGTCTCAAATCTCCAAATCAAACTCTTGGAGAAGTATTATCAACCTTAGTTAGGCCTCTTTCTTTGCAAGCAAATACTTGAGGGCAGAATGATCTATAAACATAACAACTTTGGATCCAATCAGATAAGAATGGAATTTATCAAAAGCAAATACCACCGCAAGCAATTCTTCTCTGCTGTTGTGTAATTTTGTTGTACCTCATTTAACTTCCTGCTCGTGTAGTACACTACTTGAAGGATCTTGTTCTGTCTCTGTCCATGTACAACTTTTAGTGCGTAATCACTAGCATCGCACATTACTTCGAAAGGTAGTCTCCAATCTAGTGCCACTATGATTGGTGCAGTGATCAACTTCTTCCTCAATAACTTGAACGCCTGCAAACAATCATTGAAAAAATTAATGGTGCTTCTTTCATTAATAAATTACACAGAGATTTTGCAATTTTAGAGAAGTCCCTGATAAATCATCGATAAAATCCTGCATGTTGTAGGAAGCTTCTCATGCCTCTCACATTTGTTGGAGGTGATAGCTTTTCAATGGTTTCGATCTTTGCACGATCCACCTCAATTCCTTTTTTCGTTATACGACGTCTAAGCACAATTCCTTCCTTCACTATGAAATGACATTTTTCCTAGTTGAGGACCAAATTTGTATCTTCGCATATCTGCAAAACTAAATTTAAGTTATGTAGACATGCATCAAAAGAAGGGACAAAATTGAAAAATCATCCATGAATACTTCTATAATTTGCTCAACCATGTCGTGAAAGATAACCATCATGCACCTTTTAAATGTGGCTTGTGCATTGCATAGACCAAAAGGCATTCTCCTGTAAGCAAATGTACCATAAGGACATGTGAAAGTTATTTTTTCTTGATCTTCTGGTGCTATGGCAATTTAATTATACCCTGAATACCCATTTAGAAAATAATAATATGCATGGCTCACAAGTTTCTCTAATATTTGGTCAATGAAAGGTAATGAGAAATGATCCTTACGGGTTGCAGTATTAAGTTTCCTATAGTCCATACAAACTCTCCACCCTGTGATTGTCCTAGTTGGTATTAGCTCACTTATCATTTTTAGCCACTGTAATGCCTCCTCTCTTGGGAACAACTTGAACCAGGATGACCTAATTACTATCAGAAATAGGATAGATCATACATGTGTCAAGAAGTTGCAACACTTCTTTTTATACCACTTCCTTCATTGTTGGGTTCAAACGACGTTGAGGCTGAATCGAAGGTTTATAGTTCTCCTCCATCAAGATCACGTGCATGCAAACTGAGGGGCTTATACCTTTTATATCAACAATTGTTCACCCAGTCATTGTTTTGTGATCTCGTAGCAGACACAAGAGTTTTTTTTCCTCATCACTTGTCAGAGAAGAAGAAACAATTACTGATAGTGTAGAATTCTCAACTAAAAATGCATACCTTAGATGTTGCGGTAACTTCTTGAGCTCTAATTTTAGTGCCTCCAGAATGGATGGTGAAGCTGGTGAAGTACTTGCTCCAAGTTCTTCAATCTGTTGCCTCCCATACTTAGGCAATGATGTTGTTGCCTCCAAGTAGTTCGCACACTCCCTTCTTTCATAATCATCCTCAGTGATGGTTGTTGAATGGATAAGGCATGCCTCAAGTGGTAATGCTGGAATCTTATTCTCAAACACTTCAGTCATCACCTTCTCAGTTATATCAATATAATGACATTCATCAAGTTGGAGGGATATTTCGTCGCCTTAAAGACATTGACCGTGACTTCTTTATCCTGCACACGAAGAGTTAATTTTTCCTGTTAAATATCTATTAATGTATTGCCAGTTGCAAGAAATAGACGTCCCAAAATGAGAGGTACTTTCCTATTCTCCTCCATGTCGAGTATGATGAAGTCTGCCGGGAAGTAGAGCTTGTCTACCTTTACTAGCACATCTTCAATTACTCCTCTCGGGTATTTGACGGACATGTCCGCCAACTGAAGTGATATGCTAGTTGGTTTTGGTTCTCCTAACTCCAAGGTCCTGAACACATAAAGAGGCATCAAATTAATACTAGCACCAAGATTGCATAAGGCTTTTTCGAAATAAAAATTTTCTATGGTGCAAGGTATAGTGAACTCCCTGGATCCTAAAGCTTTGGAGAAAGCTTGTTTAGTAGAATAGCACTGCATTCTTCATTCAATATTACTGTTTCATGATTCTCAAGTTTCCTCTTATTTCTTAGAATCTCCTTCATGAACTTTTGCGTACTTGGGCATCTGTTCTAGGACCTCTGCAAAAGAAATGTTAATATGCACTTCTTTAAACATAATCAAAAAATTGAATAAACTACTTATTTGAAGTCTTTTGCTTATGTTTCTGGGGGAATGGAAGTGGGGGAATATATGGCTTGATAACTGACTTCTCTGTAGGATCTTGCAGAGCCTGAAAATCTTTCATAGCTCGGTTACCTGGCCAAGATTTCAGCTGGGTGGCCAAACTCTGGCTCTGTACATCTCCTGCCTCCTTCTCTTGTTCTGAGTTTTCATCTACAGTGTCTGTTGGAGTACGTTTTTTTTCTCTGGAGACTTGGTCCTGTGCTAGAACTTTTTCACTTCTTAACGTGATTGCCTTGACGTGTTTTTACGATTTACCTCCGTGTAGCTTGGTAACGATCCATGTGGTCAATTGGACAGCAAGCTGAAAATTTGGCTCATCTGCACCTCTAGATTATGAATTGCAGCTGCTTGGTCCTTCAAGTTAGTGTCTGTGATGGTCATGAATGTTTGTGTAGTGGCAGCGAACTGTTACATTGTCTCCTCCAAGCTTGGCTTCTTCTCTTGTGGTGGTGGTGGCCTTGCTTGCTGTTGTTGAAAGTTATTTATCCTCGGAGGAATGTCGTTGTTGTTACCACCCCATCCTAAATTAGGATGATTCCTAAAAGATAGTGTGAACGTGTATAAATAGTGGTTATTGTTCCTTTAAAAGTTGTTCACATAGTTTGCCTGCTCGATTGAAGGGAACCCAATGTTGCCAGCTTGTCCTTTATTGGCTAGTTGCCCTACAGCAAATGCATCATATGGAGGGTTTGGGTTTGGATGGCGCTTACAGTAGTTGCATTGATTTTTTTGTTAACAATGCAAGTTGTGCATGTATTTGTGGAGATTGCGTCTATTTCATGTACTTCGGCCACCTTCCTTGGCATCGCTCGATCTGATTGCCATTGGTAGCTGTTTAAGGCCATCTCCTCAAGAAGCTCGTATGCCTCATCACGTTCCTTGCCCATGAGTGCTCCTCCCGCGGCCGCATCAATTATCATCTTGGTATTTGAATTCAATCCATTGTAGAAAAATTGGATTTTCAACCAGGCAGGAAGTCCGTGATGTGCGACTTTCCTGATCAATCCTTTATACATTTCCCAGCTTCATAGATACTTTCAGATTTAAGTTGGGAGAAGGTTATGAGATCACCTCGGAGTTTTGCCGCTTTATATGAAGGGACGTACTTTATGAGGAAGTTATTCGCAATCTCATCCCACGTTGTTATGGTATTCTTAGGTAAAAATTGAACCATGTCTTTGCTTTATCTTTTAAGAAAAAAGGAAAAGTTTCAGCTTTATTACCTCTGGGGACACACCATTTATCGGTTGTATGACACATATCTCTAGAAAACTAGAGATGTGTTCATTAGGGTTGTCATGCGGGAATACCCAAATTGACATGTGTGTTGCACCATCTGAATTAACCCCGTGTTCAGTTCAAAGTTGTTTGCTTGAATTGTTGGTGCAATGATGCATGAATTGGCTCCAGTTAGAGAGGGAATAGTGTAATCCCTTAAAGCTTTTCTCTCATTTTAATCCTCCATCACTTTTTCTCGATCTCGTTTCTCCTTGAGCAAGCATCTGAAGGTTCTGTCGATCTCTGGATCAGGTTCTAAGAGTTCTAAACTCCTAGAACATCTCATCCACTTGTAACAGTAAGTCTAAAGAAAATTCAACTTCGTTCAAAATAGGAGTTCGGCTACCTGGCCGAGTTTTCGGCTGCCTGGCCAAACTCTGTGTTCTGTTGAAGTTGAACTACCTGTAATCCTACAAAGAAAAGATTTTTATGTTAGATCTGCAGACAAAATTCAAGTAGAATAGTAATCGATATTGTTGTTATTGAAAAATTATACAATCCCCGGTAACGGCGCCAACACTTGATGTGAATTGAATGGCAAGTATACAAATCGTTAACAAGGAATATAGAGTGAAAAGAGTATCGTCCCACGAGGATTGTTGTTTCAATTATCAATTAATCTTTCCTAATTCTATTTGAATAATCACTTGAGTTGGAAGATGAAGGGGAGATTCTCTCTCCTCGTTTTAAAATACCACAAGTGTACGGTCGTTCGTTGTAGCACTTGAGGGTCGGTCCACAGGGACAAGTGGTTCTTACGGTTTCAGCACTTCTAAGTGAATTGGTAAAAAGTTTGTGGGCTTGTGAGTTATTTGAACTAATTATAATAAAAGAAAAGTCAAGCACATAGCGTCGAATCCCCTAAACTAGCATCAAGTGGTCGATTTCGGTCTCCACACCGGTATGTTGTTACTCACCAAATCTCTACTTCTAATAGGCAAACTAAGTCTGAACACTAGATTTAAGCACAGGGTATTATCCAGTTACATGATCCATCAAAGGTAAATTAACGAAATTAATCAAATAGCATAAAGGCAACAAAACCCTAAGCATGGACCATTAACCCCCGATACATAGCCTGTCAAATACCCAGTGATTCTAGAAATTAATCTCCTAAAAGTGGTAGGTTAATCAGTGAGTGCAGCAATCCTAATTGGGAGATCCACCATTGACCACAAGATAATCTAGCTTAGATTCATCTCCCTTAGATACTTGAGACAAATTAGCTACTCTTGATGCAACTAATAACAATACAATCTAATTAATTAATCTTACACAAAGCACTAATTTCAAAAGAATTAAATTAATTAAACAACTCATTAAACTATCAATTAAATTAAATAAAGTAATTAACTAATCAATTATACTAATTAACACATTAATCATTTACCTGCTGCCTCCTCTTCTCGTGTACAAAATGAACAGGACCACGAAATCCTCGTCCCTGCGCGGATCCCACAAACCATAGCAGTTGATCTTTTTCTTCTTTCACTCTCGCACGAATTTCGAGGAGAAAAGCAAAAAAAAAGTAACATCCTCAGCCGCAACAATGCAGAGAGGGCATCCAATATCGAATTAGGAAAAAAAAACTTCAAATCCCCGAACCCTCAGCCGCAACTATGGCTGTTTGGATTCAAGGAATTGAGTGGAAGTAAGTAAGTGGGAAGTGTCTTTTCTCATTTCCGCTGTTCATCCAAACACCGGAAAAGGAAAATGGAAAAAGTTTTTTTCCTTCTCTCTTTTCTCCTTTACACAACGTTTTCCTCACTTCCAGAGTGCTACAGTTAATTTTGTGGTCATGTAAATCTCATTTGTAATAAGTTGTAGCACAAAACAATTAATTTTTTACTCATGTAAATCTCACTTGCATTCTAATTACAGTCTAATTTTTATTTTTCTTAATTAATTTTTAATTTAATATTATTTTGCGGTCAACTTTGTAGTCAATTTTTCCACTTTCACTTCCACATTACCATCCAAACACCGGAAAAGACATAACATTTTCCAAACCACACTTCTCAACAACATCCAAACACCAGAAAACTTACTAACTAATTCCCAAGTTCCAAAGGGAACTATTACCACTTCCTCACTTCCTCACTTCCACCCTTAACCAAACAGGCAGATGAAAATGTACACTAAAGACAAAAATAAATTAAAACCTACAAAGACAAAACTAAAACAAAACTCCCTATTCATAAAATAAAATCTCCAAATACAAAGAGACCAAAAGTAGAAAAAACTAGCTCCCGCAGCCCTTCCAATCTCTCCTTTATATAATATAGGAGTTTTACAAAATGCCCCTTTGAAATACATATATTACATAATAATTCATTTTCAATTCAAGCAGATTTTTTAAATGATCAATACAGGCAGTCAAATAGAGGAATCAGCAAAAGCTATCAACATGAAACTTGTAGATCTTCAAATTCGCTTTCCGTAGACACCTAGATGACCTTTTTTGAAATTTTATAGCCAAAGTTATGGCCAAAATACCGCAACATACTTGAAAAACATCCTCCAATCTTTTACAAATTGCTTGATTTAATTGCTGAAAGTATCCGGATTCCTCTTTTTTTTCTTTACCTGTTCCCTGCAAAATATAATCAAATATACCCTAGTAGCATTATTTATATACAAATAATAGATAATTAGGAGCATAAAAATGATGTAAAATCGTGCTGATCAGAAGATGTTGTGAATAAACTACTACTAAAATCAGGTTGCTTTATATATGAACAGAATTAGGGTAATAATTTCAGTAATTATAATCAGATAAAGGCTATGCTTGTGCTAATTCATCCTACTCACGCTAACAATCAGAATTCCTTAACCTAATTAGTATTTTCTCTTGAATGATACCAATTCTATCTTTTAAATTTAGAATCTACAATCTCTCGATCTAGTAGACTGCTAGTTAGAAGATGCATTAAGTGTGATGGATATTTCTACATGACTACACAACTCTTACGTCCCAACATCTCGAGTTATGGTTGTTAATCCTAGAAATTTTTACTAAGTTATCTCCTTTCAGACTCTAACCTAGCCTTCTGATTAATTATGCATACCAATTATAACATAAATCACAAGATTAACAACTTAGCATGTAAAAGATTCAAACTTTACAAAGCACGTAGTAGAATTTGCACAAAACACAAAATCATACCATTAATACAATCTCTACATCATGCCCTAGCTACAGAAAATTAGTTCATAACTAAGAAATATAACACACCATAATATTAGAATAGATCATGCTACAAATTTTTGGAATAATAATCAAATAAAGAAAAGGGTAAGAGAGCACCAAAAAGATGAAGCTTTTATGAAGATTCATGGCTGAAGGTGCTCTATGATTTAATGGCTAATAGCAGAAATTTTTTTATTTTCGCTAAAATAAAAGAGAGATAAAATTGCATATCATACAAGAGACTTGGGGGCATTTTATATTGAACAGAGAGTAGCAGAACCCTAATCGAATACAAAAACTAGATTTCCAAATTTACATGAATTACTGGAAAATTCTATCCACAGTTGCCGCCATAGTTCGATCAGCTGGCCGAAAATTCGGCTGGCTGGCCGAACTTCCAGCTGTATTGAAGTTTCACTTTTTGACTCGTGTTAACCTCTAAGTTGGCATTCCTGTTAACTGGTCCACGGCTGCTGGCCAAAATATACAGCTGGGTGGCCAAACTTTTGATCCATTTCGGTCTCAGATTTTTGTGAAATTTCTGATTTTGCGTTAAGGCTCTGAGATGTTCCAACTCTGCATCAGGTCTCTAGTTTCTGCATCTTTTTTGTTCACTTTATATCATAGATTCGCCAATTTTTGTTCTTTTTCTTCTAATTTGCTCTTGACCTAAAATCTGCAAAATAACATTAACAAAATACCCATGCAGCATTAAATATGGCAAATAATAGGCATAAAAAATTATGTAAGACATGTATATAAAGCACACATATCATAAGACATGGGAGAGTTGTATCCCCACTGACTCGATGAAGGGTCGTGATGGTTATCCCAATATTATTCATAATACTAGGATTGGGGCATATATTGATTCGGATAAAATCAATCTGGCATACTTGGTTGGTTAAAATTATGTAATGTCGGGTTGATAATATCCGAATTGAAAGAGGTTGGGTGAAGTATAGATCATTATATGCATTGCAAAAACTATAATTGTAATCCATATCACAAAGATATCAAAAACAAAAACAAACAAATAACAAAAAAATCTAGCCTAAGTTCGGGCAGACCTTTAGAATTAGATGACTCCTAACTGTTGATTATCCACAGGAGGTATATTACAGAATCTGACCACAAGTTAATAGGCCAATAGGACAAGACTAGTGGGAGGTATCTGTGTCTAAGCAATGGGCCTAATTATGTCAAACCATCAGCCTTCGGGCTTTTGCCCCTCAATTCCCAACCTTTGACACTATAACGCCCTGATCCCACAGGTACGAGGACGTATGGCGACATACATACGTAGGGCGGAGATACCCTCACGTAGTACGCTAAGCCTCAGTACAGGAAATATATATAAGATCCACAATAAGTCCAACATAAATAAGTACAAGAATACCTGCAAAAGGGATCAGTGAACATAACAGATATGAAACAGGAATAAATAAGATAACCGACATTAATCACAAAGATACCTATGAGTCGAAATGGGTGAAGGTCTCAAATAATATCAGAAAACATCTGGTACAGCGATATCTCGGATCTCCAACCTAGACACGCAAACCCAGGGTCGTCAGAAAGCGACCTAGTGAGTGATAAAATGAAGAAAGCAGTAATATGTCCTATAGTAATCCAGCATGATAATAATAATATAATACATGTTTATATATCAGTGATACCATATAATAGGAATGAATTAGTAGAAATATAAAAAGATCATATTTTAATACCATCACTACCAACACATTATCATCGGGTCATGCCTACAGTAGTATCCAGTTTTATATAAGTAATAATATTGTATAGCGGTGACGTAATAGAAATGAACATGCAGATGTGCAGTATGCAAACAACCATACTACTGTGTTGTGCCTATACAATAATAATGACTGCAAGGGATACATAAAGCAGAATATATGCAATGCAGAGTATATGCGTTCATGAATAGTGTGTTACCACATGGAGTATAACAAATATAAGAAAGTGTAACAAGGTATCCAGATGACATGATTGTGGATAACATATCAGGAATAGTAATAAATATAAAGGGACAATAATATACATGAGTCGAGCATGTCATGTGATTTAGACAATAATAAAAATCAGTACCACCTAGTATTTTAATCAATCTCTTCCAGTCTCCCATACCACTGGCAGTTCATCCTGGAGCCCGCACTCCAGTTAAACCCATCGAACATGACATACAGGTACCATTATCCAAACGAGAGGTGACCAAATAACAAGTGTTTCCGATGTCACTATTGTTTATATCATTTTATTATGTTAACTGGAAGCCTAATGGTCGAGGTGCTCTAGTCAGGTGGGTGTATCTCATGCATACCCGGGACAACGGCCTTAAAAGAACCCCTGGCTTCTGAGACCAGGGCTACCCGCGAGGGTAGGAGCAAGAAACAATACAATTCAAATGGTAGCCAGGCTTATCACGTCCCCTGCAGTAGGACTAACAATGGATCCATACATCCACTCTACAAAACGTAGTCAACCGCCAAGTCTCCCCCATCCCCAAATTATATTCATTATATTTGAACTACACAGTATATCAAGTACTAGAACAGTGCATGGTACAAGTAATACGATAATAGGACATGAGCTTTGTTGATATCATGAAACAAGATAACGGAAAACGATATACAAAAGACGTAGGATTCTAGAGGTGGCCCCCGTCACTTGGATCCACGTGGCACTTAATTCCACACATCACATATCAACAGCTCATGTATCCAGTAATGGAATATCAATATTAGTACGGGAAACAATCATGTAACAAGAACACAGGAATATACATACAACAAGATTACATGTAATATATAAACGGTGATCCATATGACAAGAATATAGGAACAATACTGCATGTTTACCAGTGAATACATGTAACAGTGATATAAGAACATGATATAACTGTGTACAGAGCATCCATGTAACAATGATACCAATATATGAAATGACATGTCCACTAAACTGGTGTATCTATATATAGGTGGGACATGAATACGAAAGCATTGTGGTACGTGTAATATCGTATCCGTATATCAGTGATTCATGAACATGCTATAATAGTGTCATGTGTATTAGTATCTGAGTAACAGTGATACTTGTACGTGGAATAACAGTATCTAGTGTAATGGGTATTTATCCAATGCAATGTCCAATGTACTAGAATCTATTTTAATTATCCATGTAGTAGTTACTTAGTAAATTATTAACTTATGAATTCTGATATTTAGACATTTCATCTATTTATAATACTCAAGAACTAATATAAATTATGATTATATTATCGCTTATATTGAATAAATAATCATGTATGCTCTAATTACAGTGATTTATCGATAACTGTATTTTATTAAACAATATTTATAATGCTTTACATATCGATAATTGTATTTCATTAAACACAATAAAATAGAATTTATAAAAGAAACACTCACAAACTATCCATGAAAAGGTAGCTCTCTTTTCCAAGATCGCAACGACACCAGAATTGTCCAAATCGGACTTTGGATGCTCCAGATATCGCCCGATAATAAAATATGGGTTAAACATGTAATAGTTAAGGTTCAAATGTAATACATATTAGTTAGCAGGGGTTTTATGTAATATTACCTTTATTGGGTTTTGGATGCGGGTTTGGTAAAATAACAGGTTGGGTTTGGCTCCAATACCCAAACCCATAACTTAAGTAATAGGGTAATTGGGCTTATGGGTTTCAAAACTAACCCAATGGGGTTAATGGGTTTGGGTTCATACCCGAACCCAATCAATAGCCAACAGTAGCAGCTGTCGCTGCTGCGTCACCCACCAGCTGGTCGTCGGCTGGGCTGGCCGGTGGCGCCTGCCACGGCCCAGGCCGGCGGCGCCCTCCGCGGCCGTACCCGGTCGCGGTCGACGGCAAGGGGAGGGAGAAGAGGAGTGTGAGAGAGTGTGAGAGAGAGAGAGAGAGAGCAAAAGAGGAGGAGAGGATTTTACAGTAGAAGAAGAAGAAAGAAAAGAAGAAGCAGAAGAAGAAGAAGAAGAAGAAGAGAAGAAGAAGGGGAGAGGGTGGCACCCGGGCTAGGGAGGGTGCAGTAGCGCACCAGCCACCGAAGGCGCTGGCCTGCCGGCGGCCTTGCTCGTTGGGAATAGGGGAAGAGGGAGAGAAAGGCAGTGAGAGAGAGAGACTGAGAAGGAGAAGACCGTGAGAAAAAGAGAGAGAAATAGTGAGAAAGAGAGAGTTTAATTAGAGGGAGAGAGATTATAAATGGGTTAGAGGGAGGTTAGGGGAGTCAATTAATTGAAGTCAGTGGAGAAAGGCGGTGAGAAAAGTCGAGAAGGTTGGAGAAAGAGGAAAGCAGAAAAAGAATAGAAAATTAGGATTTTAAAATATTATTTTATTGGGTGAAATTTTGACTAGCTCCGAACAGTTCTCAGAAATTCTGTAAAATAGTAAATATTACGAGAAGGAGGAAAGTGAAATTTGATTCTAGAAATTTGTCCTATTTGCAGGTTAAAAATCCTATAATGTATCACCGATACTGGGCGACACTGGTTTAGCCCGATTTTTGATAAATTCAGAAAAATCTCCAAAAATATCATAACTCAGATAATATGATATAAGACACAAGATAAAAGCAGATTCTCAAAATTAAACTTTGTTTGTGAAATAAAATCGTAGAGCCAATTATCGGTATCGGTCGACACCGACTACGGAGATATTCCAAATAATTCAAAAAAGTTTCAAAAAATTTTGAAAAATCTAAAATATTGAAAAATAATATCTAAAACTAAAATCTGCTCAATATGCCTACCAGGAAGGTCAAATCAACTTTATGCGTCGTATCAAGTACTGATACTGTAATACGTATATCAAGGATCGGGGGGGTTACATTTCTCCCCACCTTACAAAAAATTTCGTCCTCGAAATTTCAATTCAGGTGTGAGAACAAGATTTACAGCCCCAAAACCCAAATGTCACTAGCCTACAATGCTTCCGCTGCGCACTGACACCGATTTGACAAGAGTCAACTTCTAACAACTTTTCCTAGGTCAATCCCTTTTTGAGTCTGAGATGTCCCTAGGGCCAACGTCTACTCAATTTTAATTAGGCTGAGTTAGTGAGTGAGGAGGTGGTTTATGGACTAAGGGAGGAATGACTTCCCCATTTTATCTTGTTTATGGATATGCCCTTAATCTTTTAGCGCAGTGTACAAGTATAAAGCATAAGATAACACTCAAGTAATATGAATCACTCAAAATATGTTTCCTAAACTATATTCAATGCACACATACCTTTTTTTCCAGCACTCTTCAATAGTAATGTAAAAGGTAAACGAATTAGACACGTGCCCTAAGATGCAAGAGTCTAAACATTTTTTTAGTATTTACAAATTAACCACGTTACTGTTGAGGTTAGAAACATGTATCAATTGAGTTAAATAGATAAATGAATAACTGCATAGAGCTAATCTCTGAAAATCAAGCAACCTGAAAGAAACTACAGTTAGTAGTTCACCACAGTTATGGGCTCTGATGTCTGCCTTCTTGAACAGAGGCACGAGTAGCAATATGTCCACTGTACCTCCTACTTTTCTGAAATTAGCCCATGTACACCAAAACAAAGAAGAAAAAAGGATTAAACTATTAAAGTAAATCAAAAAGAAGAGAAAATTTATCATCTCTCTCCGGCAATGGCGCCAAAATTATGATAGAGCCAAACCTGCACAGAAATATACAAACTTTTAGAACATTGCTATGTCTCAATTCTACCGTGTAGCTTAGGGCTAACGGGTCGTGATCCACAGGGAGGGACAGTAATTGAAGCAATAAGTTTCTTCTTTTAATTAACCAAAACAAGTTAAGAGTTCTCTTCTCAATTTTAAAAGAAAATAAATAGTTAAGGCTAATCTAAGTTAGAAGAATTCTAAAGAAGAAGATGGGTTTAGAGAAAAAGAAAGAGAAAGTGTTGGTTTGTGAATTGTTAGATTAATCTAAGAAAGACAAATAGAAAGAAAGAAAGAAGAAGACTTACCTTTATCGTTGAATAACGTACCATGATTCGATGCGAAGTAATATAAAGCAAAGTAGTAGAAAAGAAATATATTGAATGCGGTGTTGTGCTAGATCGAGCACGATGAAGAAAGTGAAAAAATTTTATTGATTGTCACCTTCAATATAAGTCTCTTAAGAAAGGATTACATTAGTGTCACTCTACAATAACTCTTCCTCTCTTTTAATCATGTAACTCTCTCTAACCTAAACTATAAAGAAAATAAAAATTATATTGAAGAAGAAAAGAAAAACCTAAACTAAAAGCTCTCTCTAGAGTGGTGCCCCTTTTTGCCTTCGAGGTTATAGGTATTTATAGGAGAAAAAGACGATAAGGGAGAGCGTAAGGCGATATGGGGAGCGAACGCTCCCCCTAATTCAAATACCCAGTCGTAGAAACACGGCTTTGGCCGCATTTTTGCAGCCAGATCCTAGCCATTGGCCAGGATTAAGGGGGCGTGTGTCCGTCCATGTGTCCTCTATCCCTTTATCTTCTTGGATATTGAATTTCTGCTCTGAAATTGACGATACATCCTTTTATCCTCAGTGAAACCATTAGGGCCTTCAAAAAATTCTCTTTTCCTTGAATTTGGATGATATTATCTCATCTGATTTACCCAGTCTTTAGATAAGATGGCCCTTAGAACTTCTGGATTTGAATCGATCTCCTTTCTTTTGAACTTTTAGATTTAACTGGATAAATCTGTCAATCTCTCTCTTTTCTTCCTTAATTACCTGCATGTCACTAAACATGAAAATACATTAATTAGCAGGGTTTTATTTAAATATAAATGCAGAAATATGACACATACGATATGAAAACATGTAATGCCCTTGTATGATCAATTTTTCATTGATCGGCATCATAAGTGTGTCGCCATTCAGATTTACCAGGCGATATGCTTTATTTGAGTAGACTGTCTCTACTACGAATAGTCCTTTTCGTTTGGGTCAGAATTTACCTAAGGACTTATGCGTCATGACCATAGGTCATCTGACAGTTAAAACCAAATCTCTATTCTGAAAAATTCTCTCTTTGACCTTTTTGTTGAAGGCCTTTGAGATTTGAGCCTGATAAAACTCAATACACTATTGAGCCTGAACTACTTCTCGTCTAGTGTTTCAAGCTCTTGGAGACGTAACCGATGGTTATCTTCATCAGTCATCTTGGTTGCTAGAGCAACACGAAGTGATGGTATTTGAATCTCCAAGGGTATGATTGCTTCACACCCATACACCAGAGGAAAATGCGTATTGCCTGTTGGGGTTTGACCATCGATCGATAGGCCCAGAGACATTCATTGAGCTTCTCATTCCAATCTCGTTTGCTTGCGAAGATGAACTTTTTAGAAGCTTGTTAATTGTCTTATTGAATGCTTCTGCTAACCCATTGGCAGCAGGGTTATATGCAGTCGAGACGACATTCTGAATTCGGTATTTATCACAAAACTGATAGAATGATTGGCTCACAAATTGAGGACCATTGTCATGGATGATCCTTCGGGGACACCAAATCGATGGATGACATGGTGTTTGATGAAGTTAATAATGTTAGTCATTTAACTTTAGCAAGCGGTACAGCTTCTGCCACTTCAAAAAGTAATCAGTTATCACAAGGATGAACCAATGACCTCTAGCTGATGGAGAACTGATTGGTCCTATTACATCAATTTCCCAGGCTTTAAATGGTCATGCTGCGATTTGTGGGATGAAGTAGCTCCGGGGGCTGGTGTATAAAATCAGCATGGATTTCACAAGTCTTACATGTTTTTGTGTATTTAACCGCGTCAGTGATCATAGTCGGTCAATAATAACCGAGTCGGTGCAATCGATCCTTGAGCTTCGGACCTAGTTGATGAGCCCCACATATGTCGTGAGCCTCTTTGATTACTTCTTGTGCTTCTAAATTAGATAGCCAATGAAGAAGTTTACTGTCATATAAACGGTGGTATAACGTCTTTACCACTACATCGTAGTAGAATCAAGTTGGTCTTCATCGAACAGACATCGCTTCCTTGGTCATCGGGTAATATGTTGTGCAAGGCATAATCGATGACTGAAAATCGCCAGTTTCTTGGTTTGAAGTTTGTCGAGGTTGTTTAAACTTCGCTAACCTCTAAACCGTACTTCAGACAAAAGAGATAACAGGTAGCTACCGTAAGACGGTAAGTAGCATCAATAGGTAAAGTCAATGTAGCTGTTAGTGCAGCTAGAGCATCTGCCTTTGTATTTTGAAGGCGCGATGCGTGACTTATGTAGAAGCCATCAAACGTATTAGTCAACTAAATAGTTGCATGGTGATAAGGTATCAGGTCTTCATGACGGATCTCATATTCATCCTTGACTTGGTTGATGATTAACTTGGAGTCACCATAAGCTTCAAGGTACCGTACCCCTATTTGTTGAGCAAGCTGGAGGCCAATTAGTAAGGCATTGTACTCAGCTACATTATTGGAGCAAGGTTTAATCAGTGAGAATGCATGAGGAAAGACGTGATTCTCAGGTAAAACAAATATCACTCCCACCTTGGTGATAATCTTGCCCTTTGAGTTAGTTCTTGATGCACCATCAAAGAAATATTTGCCATATATCATTGCTTGAAGTCATGTTAGCTTCGATAACTTCATCCGGGATATCTTCATGTAGCTTTGAAGTCTCTGAAAATGAATGAGCTGCTAAGAAGTTTGCGAGGATTTGACTTTTGATGGCCTTCTGGGGTACGAAGGTCATGTCATATTGGGACAGTAGTATGGCCCAATTAGCCAATCTGGAGTTCAGAGAACTGGGCGTAGTCATAAGAATCCGTAGAGAATTAACTCTTGAAATGACATGAATGGTCTTCCCAACCATGTAATGTCCTGTCTTCTTGTAATGTCCTGTCTTCTGGATGGCGAAGACGAGAGCAAGGCACTCATTTTCGACCGGGTTGTAGCGACTTTTAGATCCAATCAAGGCTCTGCTGAGATAATAGATGGCTTGCTTGGCACCTTCATTATTTTTTTGTGCGAGCAGAGCACCTAAAGAATGATCAATGGCTCTTACATAGAGTAAAAATAATTTCTCTGAAGCAGGAGATACTAAAACTGGAGGCTTAGTGAGGTATTCTTTGATATCCTCAAAAGATTTTGATAAGTATCATCCCAGAGAAAAGATACGGCCTTCTTCATCAGCTGTGAAAATGGTTGACAGCGACTCGACAAATTTACAATGAATTTTTTGAAGTAGGCCAGTCTACCTAGTAGACCACTAAGTTCTTTGAGATTTTTTGGAGACTGCATATCTTGGATGGCTTTAATCTTGTCGAGGTCAAGATGAATTCCTTTAGATGTGACAATGAATCCAAGAAACTTGCCACTTGAAACTTTCAAGAAAGACTTTGTTGGGTTCATATTCAGCTGGAGAGCCCGCATGAGATCGAACATCGTTCTCAAGTCATGGAGATGGTTGTTCTTATCACGACTTTTGATTGCAATGTCATCGACATAACACTCCACTGTCTTTCGTAAGTGAACACGAAAGATTGTACTCATTGCACATTGGTAGGTGGCACCTGCGTTCTTTAAGCTAAACGCATAACCATATAGTAAAACACACCCAATGGTGTTCTGAATGACGTATGTTTTTCATCTTCAGGGTACATCTTGATTTGATTGTGTTGGCCCAAAAGGTTACACTCTCCATTTGTTTAGAGTTTTAATGATAACAAAACAAATAAGAGCTATTTGGTACTAATAAGTTTGTTCAAGATAAGTTTCAGGTTTTGTACCATGTTTGGAGACCATTGCTTAGCTTTTGCAAGAAATTCTAAGTTCATGGAGCAAAGAAGGTTTATGGCACATCAAGGAAGGAACATAGAAGAGAAGGCTCTAGCTAGACTTTGCATGGTTCAAGACTTCAAGATTGCTCATGAGACTTCATTAGTTTTGTTTCTAGTTTTGTTAAAGAATAGTGATTAGGATTAAAGCTCTATATTCAAACACACACGTTTTTGCGCACATGCATTTCCTAGAAATATTCCCTATAAATATATATAAAATAATTTAATACAAATCTTTTTGATTACAAACTCAATTTTATGTTTTATATATATCTCTAATCAAAAATATTTTATTAGATATCAAAATCTCCTTAAAATTCTTGTTCAGTTTTGACTTTTGGCCTGAGCCGGTCGACCGACCGGTCGACCGACACTCAACTGGTTTTCTGGCAGGTTGGATGCGTATCCGTGTGCACGTTCTTCGGCCGACCGGGCGGACGACCGAAGACTTCGGTCGACCGGGCGGCTGGCCGACTGAAGTGGTGTCACTCTCTATTTGTTTCGGTCGACCGGGCGGTCAACCGAGAGCCTGCAACGGCTCTTTTTGTTTGAATCTCGGTCGACCGGCCGGTCGACCGAGGTAACCGTTTCAGCCATAACGGCTAGCTTTTAAACACGTTTTAAATTTGTATTTTTCGTTTCTAAATGAATTTAGGGGATATTTTATGGGTCAAATTCTTCCTAATTAACATTATATGAGTTTACTTTTTAATCCCTAGCCCTCTCCTATAAATAGAGGTGATTAGGGTTATGTTTTTAACAACAACAAGATATATACAAAAAGTTTCAAAAGTTTTCAAAGCTTCCAAGAGAGTTTGGTCCTTGGTTTTTGTGCTGAAGATTCTCTCATCGCTGAAGTTTTATTTTCTAAACTCTCTCTAGTTCATTTCCTTTTTCCACCTACACTATTTGAGCTTCAATTCTAACCATTACTCTACAGGGCTCTTGTAAGGGAAAGAGGCGTTTGCAAAAGATAGTTTGTGGTCTTTTGATCACTAAGAGAGAACTTGTACTTGAGATTGTGAAGTTGGGTACTCCGTGTGATTGTAATTCTTTGTGAAGTTATAGTGGTTAGAATCCTTCTAGGTGAAGGCGGGGACGTAGAGCTGGGTGCTCGAACCCGGAAAAATTCTCGGTGATTGCGTTTGGTTTACTTGTTCTTACTTGCTCTTAATTCTTGCTTCAATCACTTACTTTATATTCATTGCTTTATCTACTTGCTTCACATTTTCTTTGCTACATTGTACTTGCTCTTCATTTTCATTGTTATATTCACTTGTTGCACAATCACATTGTCAATCAAATACTCATACAACAAGATTGCATTACGCACCTCCAACTCATATCTAGAGGAATCAGGAGGAAGAAGTTCAGAACCCTTCACGGGGTATTCGGCTTCTAGTCTTGTTTTGGGTTGATTGTTGCATCATATTTTTAATTGTGCATTGATTAGCATTATCACCTATTCACCCCCCCCCCCTCTAGGTGATTTTCAATTGGTATTAGAGCTTGGACTCTAGGTTTGACTTAACATCCTTAGAGAGATCCTAAAAATTTGCTAATCAACACTTGCATTCTTTCATTCATACACTAGTAAACATGGCCGACAACATCAAAACCCCTCCTAAATTTGATGGACTTAATTTCCCTATTTGGAAGGTTAGGATGACTATCTTTTTACAATCTTTAGGTAGCTTAGTTGCAAAATCCTTGACCAAACCCTATGTTAGACCCGATAGTGATGAAAGCACATGGTCCGACTTTACCTTTAGAGAATATGAGGCTAACTCCAAGGCCCAAAATTTCCTCCTAACCGCCTTGAATGAGGATGACCTTACACGAGTTATACATTGCCAATCCGCCTATGAGATTTGGCAACATTTGTTGGTCACGCACGAGGGGACATCACAAGTAAAGAGAGCTAAAATAGATCTCTTGAGGTCCCAATATGAATCTTTTAAAATGATTGATGATGAATCTATTGATTGCATGATTACAAGGTTTACTAAAATCACCAATGCTCTTTCCTCTTTAGGTGATGATATTTCCAATGACCAAAAGGTGCGAAAAGTGATTCGGGCTCTTCCTTCTTCATGGGAGATAAAGGCCACCACCTTGAAAGAATTGAATGACAAGGACGAAATGGATCTCATTAGCCTCATTGGAAACTTGAAGACTCATGAGATGGAAAAGAAGGCAAGAGAAGAAGCCGCTCCTCTTAAGAAGAAATTCATAGCCTTCAAGTCTTCCTCCACTCTTGATGACGAAGTAGAAGATGAAGAAGAAGATGAGGAGCTCTCCCTTCTTGTGCGAAACGTGAAGAGAATGTACCATAAGAACAAACTCAACTTTAGAAGAAAGTTTGAAGGAAAAAAGGAGAGAAGAATCATTTGCTACAATTGCCGAAAGCCCGGACATATCATGGCCGATTGTCCGGAATTCAAGAAAAAGGTGACTTCCTCCTTCAAGCAAAAGAAGCCGGTCAAAAAGAAAGCTTACAAAGCAACTTGGGATTCGGAAAGCGAGTCCGAAGACGAGGTGGACATGGCGAACATGTGTTTCATGGTAAACACACCAAAGGTATCCCCTCAACCTCTTGATGAAGAAGATGAATTAAGTAAAGAAGTACTTGTACATGCTTTTGTTAAACTTTCAGAGAGTTATGATAATAAAAAGATAGAATGCTCAAAATTGGAAAAGGAAGTTGCTTTTCTTAAAAATCAACTTGCTATTGTTTCTAAAGAAAAGGATGAAATTTCTTCAAATCTTATTTCTACTCAAAATGAATTTAGTGCTTACAAAGTTGCTTGCAAAGCAAAATTTCCAAAGATTGATGAAAAAGAAATTTCTTCATTAAAAACTAGAATTGTTGATGTTGAAAAAGTTTTGAAGAATTGTGCTTTCAACACTAAGAAACTTGAGGAAATGTTTTCAAAAAGGCACACTTCTCATGCTAAATCTTCTCATGTCAAAATTCCTCATGCTCACATTACACACAACACCCATGTTAAATCTACACATGCTCACAAGTCACACACTCACTATGCTTTTAAATATGGTAGAGTATATAGATATACTTATTGTGGTAAGAATGGACATTTGGCTAAGTTTTGTTATGACCAAATAAATAGAACAAATAATCTTGTATGGATTCATGACACTAACACTTTAGGACCCAAGAAAATATGGGTACCAAAATCAAGTCCTAAATGATTTGATGTAGGTACACACCAAGGCTCCAAGACGTAAGAAGCGGTGGTACCTTGATAGTGGTTGTTCAAGACACATGACATGGGATATCAACAACTTTACAACCCTATCAAGGTACATGGAAGGTGGCACCGTCACCTTCGGGGATGACTCCAAGGGCACTATCATCGGTATAGGTAACATTCAAATTGGTGCATCTCCCATCATAGAAAATATTGTTCTTGTTGATGGTTTAAAGCATAACTTACTTAGTATAAGTCAACTTTGTGATCGTGGACTTAAAGTTGTTTTTGATGACTCTTCTTGCAAGATTTTTGATTGCAAAACCAATGATTGTATTCTTACTGGATTTCGTGATGATAATGTTTATATCATTGACATGCTTAATTTGGATTGTTCTACTAAATGCTTGAATGTTTTTGATGAAAATACTTGACTTTGGCATAGAAGATTAGGACATGCATCTTTTGACCATCTTTCTAGGATTAATTCTAAGGAATTGGTGAAGGGTATTCCTTACTTGAAGTTTGAGAAAGACCGCATTTGTGGTGCGTGCCAACTTGGGAAACAAACCAAGTCTTCCTTCAAACCAATCAAGGATATCATGTCAACTAGGCCATTAGAATTAATTCATATGGATCTTTTTGGACCAACTAAAACTAAGAGCTTAAATGGTAGTAGATATGCATTTGTTTTAGTTGATGATTTTTCCCAATTTACTTGGGTTTTCTTTTTGGAAAACAAAGATCAAACTTTTTCTCATTTCAAGATTTTTCGAAAAGGGTTGAAAAAGAAAAAGGTTTTTCGATTTTGAAAATAAGGAGTGATAGAGGTGGTGAGTTTGTTAACCAACTCTTCATGACTTATTGTGATGAAAAGGGAATCAAGCATGAAATGTCATGTTCTAGAACTCCACAACAAAATGGAGTTATAGAAAGGAAAAATAGAACACTTCAAAAGATGGCTAGGACCATGATGAGTGAATATGACCTCCCTCAATATCTATGGGCCGAGGCCGTAAACACCGCATGCTATATTTCAAATCGCATTTATTTGTGTAAAAATTGTTCCAAAACATCTTTTGAAATGTATCATTCTAGAAACCTAATGTTTCATATTTCAAAGTTTTTGGATGCAAATGTTTTGTTTTGAATACTAGAGATAACTTGGGTAATTTGATGCTAAGGCTTATGAAGCTATTTTTGTTGGATATTCTTCTACTAGTAAAGCTTATAGAGTATTCAATAGATCTTCCCCTACCATTGAAGAATCCATGCATGTTAAATTTGAAGAATCTAATGTGGTTGTTGAGAATGTTGTAGAGATTGACCTGTTAGGTGAAGACATGGAGAGACTATCCTTGAAGGACTCACCCGCTCAAGAAGAAAAGCTAGAACCCATTGGTGACGTTTATAAGGATGAAGTGAATGATTCTCAACCACTTCCCAAAGATTGGAGATACGCTACAAATCACCCCAAGGAACTCATTTTAGGTGATGTCTCTAAAGGGGTAACAACTCGCTCCAAACTCCATGACTTATGTGGTAACTTTGCATTCATTTCTTATTTTGAACCCAAAAGCATCCTCGAAGCGAGGCGGACGCATATTGCTTGCTAGCCATGCAAGAGGAACTCAATCAATTTGAGCGCAACCAAGTTTGGCACCTTGTACCTAGGCCTCACGATAGACCAATAATTGGTACTAAGTGGATCTTTAGGAACAAGATGGATGAGTCCGAAAATGTTATTAGGAATAAAGCTAGGTTAGTGGCCCAAGGTTACACTCAGTTGAAGGAATTGACTTTGAGGAGACCTTTGCACCCGTAGCACGGCTTGAAGCCATACGGATAACACTATCTTTTGCATCTTTTAAAATTTTAAACTTTTTCAAATGGATGTGAAAAGTGCATTTTTAAATGGTTTATAAATGAAGAAGTTTATATTGAACAACCTCCCGGTTTTGTTGATCATGTTCATCCTAATTTCGTTTTTAAACTTGATAAATCTTTGTATGGATTGAAACAAGCTCCAAGAGCTTGGTATGAAAGGCTTTCTAGTTTTCTCATTTCAAATGATTTTGTTAAAGGTAAAGTAGACACAACTCTTTTTACTAAGCATGTTGATAATGACATTTTAATTGTGCAAATTTATGTTGATGATATAATCTTTGGTTCTACTAATGAGTTTTTATGCAAGGAGTTTGAAAAGGTTATGCAATGTGAGTTTGAAATGTCTTCCATGGGTGAATTGAATTTCTTTCTTGGACTCCAAATCAAGCAATTACAAGATGGGATATTCATAAGTCAAGCCAAGTATGCAAAGGAACTCGTAAAGAAGTTTGGACTTGAAAGCTCAAAAGTTTGCAACACTCCCATGGCAACTACAATCAAGCTTGATAAGGATGACCAAGGTAAAAATGTTGATATTAAATTGTATAGAAGCATGATAGGTAGTCTTTTGTATTTAACGGCAAGTAGGCCGGACATCATGTTTAGTGTGTGTCTTTGTGCTAGATTCCAATCGTGTCCTAAAGAGTCCCATCTTATTGCGGTAAAACGCATCATTCGTTATATTAAGGGCACAATTGGAATGGGTCTTTGGTATCCGAAACCGGAGATTTTTCAATGACGAGTTTTTCAGATGCTGACTATGCGGGTTGTAGAGTAGATAGAAAGAGTACTAGTGGGACATGTCAATTTCTTGGTAATTGTCTTGTTTCATGGTCCTCTAAGAAACAAAATTCCGTAGCTTTATCAACCGCCGAGGCGGAGTATGTTGCAGCAGGGGCTTATTGTGCACAAGTCCTTTGGATGAAACATACTCTCCTTGATTATGATTTGCATTATGATCATATAAAATTTTTTTGTGATAATACTAGTACTATTCATATGATCAAAAATACAAATCAACATAGTAAGACCAAGCACATTGAGATTAGGTATCACTTTCTTAGAGATCATTTTGAGAAAGGTGATATAGATATTGATTATGTTTCCACGGATTTGCAACTTGCCGATATTTTCACTAAACCACTTGATTTTGCTAGATTCTCCTTTATTTGTGGTGAACTAAATATTTGTGTTATTGAATAATAAATTTTTTTTACCCTTTTTGATGTATGACAAAAAGGGGGAGAATAAGTCTGAGTTTATTATGGTCTTGATTCCAATAAGTGTTTATGATTTCTTGTATTTAAGTTTAAGTGTTTTTGCAAGTGTTTAATATCTCATGGTTTTTGTAGCTTGCTTATAATATTGTTTTTCTTTGTTCAATGTAGCATAATTTGAGGGGAGCTTACACCTCTCTTTTATTTTTTAACATAGCCTATTTGTTTTGTCATCATCAAAAAGGGGGAGATTGTTGGCCCAAAAGGTTACACTCTCCATTTGTTTAGAGTTTTGATGATAACAAAACAAATAAGAGCTATTTGGTACTAATAAGTTTGTTCAAGATAAGTTTCAGGTTTTGTACCATGTTTGGAGACCATTGCTTAGCTTTTGCAAGAAATTCTAAGTTCATGGAGCAAAGAAGGTTTATGGCCCATCAAGGAAGGAACATAGAAGAGAAGGCTCTAGCTAGGCTTTGCATGGTTCAAGACTTCAAGATTGCTCATGAGACTTCATTAGTCTTGTTTCTAATTTTGTTAAATAATAGTTATTAGGATTGAAGCTCTATATTCCAACACACACGTTTTTTGCGCACATGCATTTCCTAGAAGTATTCCCTATAAATATATATAAAATAATTTAATACAAAGCCTTTTGATTACAAACTCAATTTTATGTTTTATATATATCTCTAATCAAAAATATTTTATTAGATATCAAAATCTCCTTAAAATTCTTGTTCAGTTTTGACTTTTGGCCTGAGCCGATCGACCAACCGGTCGACCGACACTCAACTGGTTTTCTGGCAGGTTGGATGCGTATCCATGTGCACGTTCTTCGGCCGACCGGGCAGACGACCGAAGACTTCGGTCGACCGGGCGGCTGGCCGCCTGAAGTGGTGTCACTCTCTATTTGTTTTTGTCGACCGGGCGGTCGACCGAGAGCCTGCAACGGCTCTTTTTGTTTGAATCCCGGTCGACCGGCCGGTCGACCGAGGTAGCCGTTTCAGCCATAATGGCTAACTTTTAAACACGTTTTAAATTTGTATTTTTCGTTTCTAAACGAATTTAGGGGATATTTTATGGGTCAAATTCTTCCTAATTAACATTATATGAGTTTACTTTTTAATCCCTAGCCCTCTCCTATAAATAGAGGTGATTAGGGTTATGTTTTTAACAACAACAAGATATATACAAAAAAGTTTCAAAAGTTTTCAAAGCTTTCAAGAGAGTTTGGTCCTTGATTTTTGTGCTAAAGATTCTCTCATCGCTGAAGTTTTATTTTCTAAACTCTCTCTAGTTCATTTCCTTTTTCCACTGACACTATTTGAGCTTCAATTCTAACCATTACTCTACAGGGCTCTTGTAAGGGAAAGAGGCGTTTGCAAAAGATAGCTTGTGGTCTTTTGATCACTAAGAGAGAATTTGTACTTGAGATTGTGGAGTTGGGTACTCCGGTGTGATTGTAATTCTTTGTGAAGTTATAGTGGTTAGAAATCCTTCTGGGTGAAGGCGGGGACGTAGAGCTGGGTGCTCGAACCTCGAAAAAATTCTCGGTGTTTGCGTTTGGTTTACTTGTTCTTACTTGCTCTTAATTCTTGCTTCAATCACTTACTTTATATTCATTGCTTTATCTACTTGCTTCACATTTTCTTTACTACATTGTACTTGCTCTTCATTTTCATTGTTATATTCACTTGTTGCATAATCACATTGTCAATCAAATACTCATACAACAAGATTGCATTACGCACCTCCAACTCATATCTAGAGGAATCAGGAGGAAGAAGTTCAAAACCCTTCACGGGGTATTCGGCTTCTTGTCTTATTTTGGGTTGATTGTTGCATCATATTTTTAATTGTGCATTGATTAGCATTATCACCTATTCACCCCCCCTCTAGGTGATTTTTAGATTGTACCCTGAAAAGTCGTCCATAAAAGACATCCTTTCGAAACCACATGTGTTGTCAATCATGACGTAAGTGATGAGTAACAGAAATTTATCTTAAGTACAAGCTATATTAAGATCGCGGAAGTCAATACAGATTCGGATCTTTCCATTCTTTTTAAGGATGGGCACAATATTAACGACCAAGTTTGGGTGTTGTTCCTCTCGAATGAAGCCACATTCGATGAGTTTTTAAACTTCATGTAGGTCACCTAGAGGAGAGTGAATAGGTGACGGGCTAATCTAATCTCAAACAATGCGGAATTAAAAACTAATTATGCAAACTAAAACAACACACGATGTATAACCAAAGAGTGAAGCCGAATTCTCGATGAAAGGCTCTGAACTTTCTCCTTAAGATTCCTCAAGACTAAGAGTTGAGGTGTCACTATGGCTCTCTTGGTTCAATTCTAGTGTCAGCACAAAATCAAGCATACAATGAGTATACAAGGAATAAGAGCATGCAAGAAGTTAAACAATCCAAAGCATATATTTAATTGAGCACAAGTATATCAAGTATATAAAGATGTTAACAATAACAACATACAAAATATATAAACACAAGTGAGTAAGGAGAGAGATGACAATCGCAAACACGAGAGATTTGTTTCGAGGTTCGAGCCACTTGCGCTACGTCCACGTCTTCACCACTATGAAAGATTTTCACTAAAAATGATCCCGCAAGATCACTCAGTGCCGCAACACCTACAACGAGCTCCCTCAAGAACTCTTGGACCTATAAGTCCCTCACTTATTCCCGCACGAACAATACACCACACGAACTCGCAAATTCACCAAGGTTGCAACCTCTAACTTCTTCTCAATACAAAGATGAAGACTTTATGATCACTTCTTGATCACAAGCAAAACACTCTCACATACAGTATCCTAGAGGACGGATATAACAATAAAATCTCAAGCTTGTGTGAGAAAACAAGATAGATTGAGTGGTAGAAAACTCAAGAAACCTCTTTTGAAAACTAAAGAAAAACACTCTTGAAAAACTCTCCTTATGAATGGAAGTTAAGTCCAAAAACTTATTGGAAAACGTCTGAGAAAGATAAGAAAAACTGGCTCTAAAACTTCTCTAAAATCTTATGCAAAACTGGCCAAGAGAACCCCAATTTATAGGATTTAAAAAACTAGCCATTAGACAAAGTGTTTTTGGCCAGAATGGCCTGTCGATCGACCGGCCGATCTACCGACCAACAGTTATAAAAAACGACCGTTGGGGTTGTCGGTCAACCGCCCCCAGGCCAAACCCGAGAGTGGGTTTGATCCAGTCGGTGACCGCTCGGTCAATCGGCCCTAAAGGCAAGGGCTTGTGCACATTCATGTGCACATTGGTCGACCGACCGGTCGACCGAGCCCTGGTTCAGTCAATCGGTCGGTCGACCGCCAGCAGCCCTAAAACTGGGTTTTAGGAGATTAAAACTTGAACTTATAAAACCCATAAAAATTCTATTAAATCTCATAAATTTCAAAAAAAAAATAGGTTCATTGAAATACTTTGAAGTACAAATATGTGTGATCAAAAATCAACACATATTACAAACAATTTGGACTATTTTTAAGGTTTAGAAATTTAGGCTTAAACGAAAAACCGTATTTTTCAAAACCAACTTCAAATGAAAATAAATTTTTCCAAAACTTATACAAATACAAAAACAAGATATTTAAATACATTTGAAACATAGTGTGCATGGATAGAATCCAATACACAAAGAAGTTGAAATATACTTGCTTTTGATAATAAGCTCTAAAAAGTTTTGATAAATACAAAACTTAACGCATGATATAAATTCATCAAAATAAGTTTCTAAACAATATGAAATAATAATGTGTATGGATGAAATCCAATACACATATAAACCAAGTAAACTTATTTTGATGAAATCTTTTTATGAAACCAAAAGGTGTATTCTTTGAAGCTCAAAACCAAAACCGAAGCTAAAACTATTTCTTATGAAAACGGTATGTAAATTTTGTGTGTGTTATGAGCTTGAGTAATCCACAACTAATCTATCTTTTATATTTTGTTTAAAACAAAATCTTAAATTTACAAATAAGGACTCAAGTCTTGAAAGCTTAAACTTATAAAAAATGAAAATTTTCTCGAAAATCTTCTTCTCCATCTTAACTTGGTCCAAACTCGATCCATGAGCTAGACTCCTCTTAGAGTACTTGATGCGATCTTGAAGCGCGAGCTCTTGAATCAACATGTGTTAGCTTTGAAGCTTGACTTTGAATCTTTTGTTGAAACTAAACACCGACTAAGATCTTGATAAAATCTGAAACTTAAATAGACACAAGATCATTAGTACTATAACTACATGAGTTAAAAATCATCAAAATTAGAGTGATGGGCCTTTGGGCCAATAATCTTCCCATTTTTGATGATGACAAAACTCATGGAGTTATATATGCATAGATTAAAGATAATCTTCATAGAAGCCCCCTCTTAACTCATGCATAGCAAATAAACCAAAAGAAATTCAATGAAGCACATAAACAGTATATTAAATAAAAATAAAATATATGCATAAACAACAATAAAGCATGCATATATAAACTCTCTCAATTCTTCTTCCTTTTTTTTCAACTCATCAACAAAGGGGTGAAAAAAATAAGATAAATGTATATGTGATATAAACTCATGAAGAGGAGTGACGTTAAGTTAACTCCCCCTACATACATGTATTACATGAAGAAAAGATGACTAAGCCCTAACTCATATAAGCATAATATATAATGTATAGACGGAGATGTTAAGCTCTCCCTACACACGTGTACCATATAAAGAAAAGAGGTCAAACTCTTCTTTATATATAATACACTCAACATGAATCAGACATAGAGGAGATGTTAAGCTTCCCTTGCATATAAGCAATACATATTATAACAAATTTTGAAAACCACTTAAAACAAATTTTGATACCATTTAAAACAATTAAAAAAAAACAACAAATTTTGATACTACTGTAATCAACAAAAATAAATTTTGTTAAATTAATAAACATAAATATTAAGATATCATTGAAGATTTTGATATCACTTGAAATCAACAAATAAATTTTGGTAAATCAATGAAATTGTTTTAAATTAAAGAATTTTTTTTCCTCCTTTTTGAAATAATGCACAAGCTTATAGAAGCTACCAATTAACATATATAATTAAGTCAAGCTGAGTATAAAGATATTTGTGCTATAAAGAATATGTATGAACATTTTAATCTAGCACAAAAATCATATATATATATATATATATATATATATATATATATATATATATATATATATATATATATATATATATATATATATATATATATATATATATATATATATATATATGTATGATCGATTTAAATTTCAATTGAAATATAATGCATATATATAGAAACAAGTATGAGTATACAAAAATCAATTTTCATGATAAATAAGTGTATAACTCATAACATCCACCTCATGCACATGTCAAAAGAAACAGTCATTTGGGCACACAAGACATGGTCTCCCAACCACTGCCCTTATAGGGTAGGAGTTTTCAAAAAATAAGGTTTTGAAAATAGTTATCGATTGAAAACACTACCAAGTGAATAAATAACTAGTTTAAAATAGTTTTTGAAAAACTAGCTAAAGATCTCTCAACCATGAAACCAAATTATATATATCATGAAAATATGTTAAATGCATAATAATTGACGCTCAAGATCTATATAGAATAAAAATATGTGCTCATGAAAACAAAGTCATGAGTTAACATAAAGGTGAGTGTACAGTAGTCATGTGAATAAGACATTCATGAAGATAAAATAATAAAACTCAATTTAAAACTCATATGAAATTCTTTTTCTCAAAACATGATATATCATATAATCATGCAAAATCATCAAAACTAGGACATACAATGTACAATCAAACATAAAATGAGTACATAAATGAAATAAAGCATGTATAGTATGTAACTCAGAAATTGTACAAGTATAACACAAATTTTAATAAGATTTACACATGGATATATGATATAAACATTTAATCAATATATGCTTTAACTAAAGCATATAAAAACATGAATTAAAGAAATTAGCATGTAAATCCATTTGAAAATATAAAAAAAAAATTTCAAAAATATATGCATAGCATACAACTAAGCAACTCAATATTAAGCTCAAAACAATATATGGTTGAGTGTCTAGGTTATTACACTACCATATAAGCAAACAATTTCAAAAGTGGAGTATGAAATAGTTACCAATACCAATGTAGTCAATCTATTTCTCCAAAAATGAGGTGGTCCTCCTATCAAAACTTCTTGACAGTGATGACATCCAAGATATGTCCGTCAAGCTCCGATTACATCTACCACCAAGATACCAATCCTCTCACATCTTGTGAGAGCCCACACCTACATTAAAAACAAGTGGTGGATATTTTGATACCCATATCTTTTTGGGTCCACAGGGCTTAGCATTATAAGGAACCTAAATATTTTTATTTGCAAATTTCGAAGAATATAATTGATCAAAGCAAAATCTAGCAAGATGATCTTTGCGGCCACTATGTGTATATGTGTACACTCTAGCATACATGTGAATATAGGTGTGAACATGGTGTGCATGTGGTATATGCCGTGAGGTATGTGCATGAATATGTGAAATTTATTTCTTGCGAAATATGGATACCAATCTAGAATGATCAATAGCACATTGGCTCAAAGTGGAGCCCAAACAATCTATTTTATTTTTCAAAGCATGAATCCCATTTTTATCAAAAGAAGATAAAATATTATTAGCATAAGAAACATGTGAAATAATATCCTTTCTCACTTTGGAAATATTTTCTTTTTTAAATAATTATTTTCATTTAAAGTAATATCTTTTTCTTTAGAAATCAAAATTACTTAATTTTTCAAGGATTCGTTTTCTTTTGAAACAATGTCAAGTTTATTTTGAAGAGAATCCTTTTCATTTAAAACAAAATCATTTTCAATTTTTAATCTTTTGTTTTTCACTTTTAACAAATCATATTTTTCAAGAAGTTTTTGACAAAATAAAGCAATGCCATCATATGGCACTTCATTATCAACCTCGGAATTGGAATTTACCTCAAGGGGTCACCTCTTTGGACCATTTAGCACATGCTGGAAATAGCACTTCCATCATCCGAGTCACTCCCCTCGTAATATTGCTTTTGTTCACTAAGGAGATGAAAGTGTTCCAAACTACAAAATCCAACTCAATATTAGAAATCCTAGATAAATATTCATCATTTAGGGTAGACTTTAAGGCATGGATGGCTTTTGTATTAGCCTCAAGATACTTGCCATTAATAAAATATGAATCTTTATTGGTGGCAAGATAAACATGAATACCTAAGGCTTTGAGGTACATAGACATTTTAACTTTCCAATTTTGGAAGTTAAGAATATCAAACATGGGAGGAGACAATGAAATCCATGTGTGTGTATGCAAATATTGTGATTAGCAAAAATAAGAATCTTTAACTCTAGGTTGTTAAACCCAAATCAAAAGCACCAAATTCTAATACCACTTATAGGTCACCTAGAGGGGGGTGTGAATAGGTGATGTGCTAGTCTGATGCCGAACAATGTCGAATTAAAAACTAATTATGCAAACTAAAACTACACACGATGTATAACCAAAGAGTGAGGCCAAATTTCCAGTGAAGGGCTCTGAACTTTCTCCTCAAGATTCCTCTAGAATAAAAGTTGAGGTGCCACTATGACTCTTTTGGTTCAATACTAGTGTAAGCACAAAATCAAGCATGTAATGGATATACAAGGAAAAGAGCATGCAAGAAATTAAACAATCCCAAGCATAAATTCAATTGAGCACAAGTATATCAAGCATATAAAGATGTCATTAATAAGAGCATGCAAGATATATAATCACAAGTGAGTAAAGAGAGAGATGAGCAATTGCAAACATGGAAGATTTATTTCGAGGTTCGAGCCACTTGCTTTACGTTCCTGACTAGTCTACAGTTCTGCATTATTATATTATATTTTTCACTGATTTATGAATAAAATGTCAGTCTAAACCGTGTTTGGTCTCTTTTGCAGATAATCAAGACAAGGAGGGCTAAAGGGTAATAAGAGCTTAAGTAAACCCATTTTCGGGTAATTAAATCCAGATTTCTTGGAGGCCAAGTAAGGGAGCTTCTAGAAGATGCATTGAACCTAGACCCTTGCGCACGTCAGACGAATATACGGATGGAAATACCCGAATCAGAGCATATCTAGAAGGTCCCCGAAGTGCCGCGTATCCCCGCACCAAAACCAGGGACCTAGGTCCCTGGTATTGCCGTGAAAACGCGACAATAGCCATATTTTTGTGGCAATTTGGTGGGGCCACGCGTCGATCTTCGACGCGTGGCCCCGTCTCGCTTCCAGATGCTTCTTTCGCCTATATATAACCCTGCAGAGGCCCAAAACGTGAGCAGATTGGGATTTAGGCTAGGTTTTCTATCCTTTAGTGTAGTGTAGTGTAGGTGTTCTTCTTCTTTCTTTTGTATTTTAATTTCTTTTTAGATCATGTATTAGGGCAGAGAGATTCAGAGAGAGCAAGAGAGAGATTGATCTAATAGATGGTGACAATCTATGAAAGGTGTCTCCTTTCTTCTCCATTATAATTTTCTCCATCTTCTACATGATGCTTAGCTAACTTTTCTTCTCATGACAATCTAACTACTAACCACTTACTTGATAATCCATATGAATTTAGTAGCCTCTATAAGGCCTTGCTCTTGCAAGAGCCATTGCTGGCTCATGATGATGAATTCTAACATTCTAACATTTCTAACACCTAACCCACTAACTTGCTAACTTGTAATGTCTTCTTTATTTCATGCTCACCTCTAACTGGTTTTGATGATTTAATAGTAACTTGCAACTTGTTATGTGGTATGGATGTTTTATTTGAATGTAAAAGAACAATCTTATGAGTCATGCTCTGTATCATCTCTTGAAGCCAAGGATTAGTGATGGCCAAGGATCAATATGAGGCAACTATCACTAAGAGGTTAGTATGGTTAGTGGATTAATTAGTAGTTAGCAGCCATGAGTTTTCTTTTACTTTGCTTTAAAACCATTTGCAAAATCTTTTATCATTTTTCTATTGTTGTTTTCACCATCCTCTTAGTTCACCTTTGTTTCATTTTCCTCTTTGCTTTCCAAATCACTTCTCTTTCGTTTTCACATCGCCGAATTCAACGCCTTCTCCAACTATCACTTTTGGATTTCTTTTCTTTTATTTTCTTTTTCATTCTTTAAACAAAGAAGAACTGTTAACATAACACGTGAACATAAACTGTTAATGCTTCTATTACCTCCCGTCCCTGTAGATTCGACCCGTTGAGCCAATGCTATAATAGAAGTATCGAGGGAACATTAGCACATACATGCTTTTCACTGATTTCATAAAGCACACGTTTTTGAGTGCTTGTCCCGCCCGATCAAATTTTTGGCGCCATTGCCGGGGATGGGAATGGTTTTGATTTCACATTTTTGTTAATATTTTCTTCTCTGTTTTGGTGTGCAGGTCAAAGTTTGCAGGAACTTAATATTGTATAACAACCATTAGCACTATAGCTCCCTTCTCTTGAAATCAGGGACCCAGCTTCTAAAAAAAGCCGCGCAACGCGACTTTTGCCGCGAAAACTCGACTATTTTTTGATAATTGTGTATCTTACAGTGTGTTCATTGTAATAGCTAGTTGATTTATACTATTGCTTTCCCGCTTTGATTTCTTACACACTGCAATAATTAAAGAACTAAAATACGGTATTTGGATGCTTTTAAAACAGGTTAGACATTTGCATTTAGGCACGTATCAATTCAATTCAATATACTGTATTTTGTTCAGTTGTTGTGATCTGGACTGAGGTGTACATATGACATTGCATATAGCATAAGACAAATACGTGGGTGATTTATCACTTTGTGTTATATTCTTGTCTATATTGCACACTTGTACGAATTAAAATTAAGGGCATAACCCAATACAAGATAAGGTGGAGATTTCATCACCCTTCCTTAGCCCAAAAATCACCTCCCACTCACACAACCCAAGCCCTAATAAAAATTGATAGACGTTGGCCCTAAGGAGATCTCAGACTCATTAAGAGATTGACCAAGGGTGGAACTTATTTTGAATCTTACTCTTGTAAAATTGGTGTCTAAGGTTGGAGATTAAGAGGTTACGTCTCGAAGATACCGTGGTTTAGCGTAATTAAGCCCGTTGCTTACGCACGGATACTTCCCACCATATTTTGCCCCTACCTGGCCGATTAGCTTATGGTCGGATTCATACAACAACCACCCCCGGGTAATCGACTAGTTAGGAGTCGTTTAGGTCTAGGTCAACCCTAGTTTAGGCTTGGTTTTGATTTTTCATTTCTTTTTGTTTGTTGCTTGTGATTGTTTGTGAAATGGAATTCAACAATAACAATTCTTTCAATCTTATATGAATCCATATTTCACACCAACTCCATTTGTTTCAGATAATTCCAACCCGAATTTTACAATATGACCAAACAAATACACCGGGTTGGACTTATCAGAATCAATACAACCCATACCCCTAATCTTATGACTATAATTTCAAAAATAATTTCAACTCGTCACAGAGTCAATGGGGATTCACCTCCCCCGAGTCAAATTTTTCACAACCTTGTCCACAATTTTCACAATTTTCACAATCTCTATTCCCCAATTTTGCTTCCTATACTCCTTTTTCTGGACCTCCCATTGAAGAAAAATCTGAGTTCGAAAAAAGTATAGAAGCCATACAAGCCATGCTTGAGTCCCAACAAAAGAAGCTCAATTCACCAATTCCACAATATTTTCATGATTCATCCTCAGTTTCACCTATTCAACATGACCAACCATCTACCCTGAAAATGAGTATGGAGTGCTTTCGTGAGTCTGAGTTTCAATCTCAAAATATGTTGGACTCACAATCTTTACTATCTTTCCAAAATCAAGATTCTTATACTCCCTTTCTGGATCATTCACTTGAAGAAAATCACATCTAGAAAAGAGTATAGAAATATTGCAGGAGTCTGTGTTACAATTTTAAAAATCTTCTTCTCAGTCTATTGATAGGTTGGAAACACAATTGAGTCAATTGGTCAACATTTCTAAGAATGAGGAAACTCTCTCTTATCAACTTTTGACCAATCCAAATATCTCTAACTCTATCAATTTGACCCATGACTCTTGCTGTTTTGAAAATCAAGATTCCTATACTCCCATTCTAGAGTATTCATTTGAAGAAACATCACATCTAGAAAAAAGTATAGAAGTTTTGCAAGAGTCCGCACTACAATTTCAAAAATCTTCTGCCTAGTCTATCAATAGGTTAGAAACACAATTGAGTCAATTGGATAGCATTTATAGGAATGAGGAAACTCTATCTTATCAACCTTTGATCAATTCATCTATCTGTAACTCTATTGATCTGACTCAGGACTCTTGTCATTTTGGAAACCAAGATTCAATTTTAGTTTACCCATCTGAAATTGACCAAACCTCAAATGTTGAAAAACTCATTGACATTTTGGCAAGTTATCCTTTTCCTGAGATTGAACTTGAGCATGAATATGATCCTGAACTTCGACTTGGTAATTCAATTTTACTGCCTGATTCCATAATGACTGAGGTGTTTTTACCTGATTTCAGGTTTTTTTCCCGAGTCAACATTGGATCCTGTGCCAATTCATCGTGAAATTGAATCACCAATCTTTTATGATCAACAAATTGAACTTGACCAATTTCATACTTTTGAATGTCCCATTGACATATTGGCAAGTTCTCATTTTTTAAAATTGAACTCAATAAGGACTGTGACTTGATCCTCAAATTTGTGATCCACTTCAAATTCCTGAATCAATATTCACTCCTATTTCGCTACCCAACTTGAGCAACATTTTAGAGTCAGTTTGGTTCTTATACCTGTCATTCTTGAACTTGAATCACCAATCTCAGAGAGTCACATTCTGTTATAGGGAAATGAATGTGGATTAGAATTTCAACTTCTTGATTTGGACCCACTTCCTGAACTAATCTCGACTCCAGAACTTTACTTGACTTAAGTCAAATTCCTGAGTCAGTAGTTGTTTCTGTGCTTCTTGAGTCCAAATTAATCATTCCATCTTTTCATACTCCATTTTGGGACAAGGGGGTTGATAATTTTGACTCCGAAATTATTTTGAAAATTTAAAAATTAGATGGGGTAAAATTCTTAATAAAAATCATTCATATATACATCATTCTAGTGGGTTGTATTATAGAGGTCTCTGGCGGGTTCCTCCGGACTCAACGCAAATTGGATTGGGCCGCATTTCGTGGACCAATCAGACCACCACCGAACCACCACCTTGAGGTGATTTTTTCCTTCCCTCTCTATTTGTTTCATGCATATATATATATATATATATATATATATATATATAATATATATATATTATATTATATATATATATATATATATATATATATATATATATTCACGATGCATTGAGGACAATGCATGAGATAAGTGTGGGGGAGGGTTTACTAACATGAAGTTTTTAGATTTTCTTTATTTTTCACTTCTTCTTAAAATTCTTCTTTGGTATAGGAATTTTTTCCCTTTCTTTAAAAACTTTTTGAAATAAGAGACAATGTTTTGATCTATTTTTAAGAAAATTAAGATAATCTTAGAAATTAAGAAAACCTTAATTATGACATCTTAAATCTAGTTGAAATAATGGATCTTATTTAAAATTATAGGTTAAATATAAAAGATTGGGGAGATAATTTTATCTTGAATTTTTTGTCTTAGATAGTTTGCACTTTACACAAACACAATTTTTGGGATGAAAACAAAGACCTAAAATGCCATAAAGTAAAAATAAATAAAAGAAAAAATATATTATACGAAGAAACAAAGTCACTTATTAAACTGGATAATTATACCTCAAGAAGCATGATTATTCACGCTTAACAGTGGTCAAAAGAAACAAATAATCCCCCTTAATTTTGTGGCCTTTTTTACTCAAGTCCTTAAACCCGAGGGATGTTTTCTCATCTGGTGCCCTAAAACCGTCTGGTTTCAAAGTCATCGGTTAAAGGCTCACTACAAGGGTGAACTAGAAAGCCTAATGAAGTTAAGGGAAAAAAAGAAATATATATATATATATATATATATATATATATATATATATATATATATATATATATATATATATATATATATATATATATATATATATATATGGCTTGATGGTTAGAGTTGAAATCCCAAAAATTTCACCACAAAGTGTATATTATCTAGGTTTTATGAAGGATAAAATATTCAATCCAATTTTGAATTCTTACCTTAATTGAGACAAGATCTTGCATATAGACTTAGTTTATGGGAGAATAATTTTTGGTGGACTTATGATCTTAGATCGCTTATATTTTTGCAAAAATAATTCGTAAACTTGTCTCTATTTCAAAATGTGTTTTCAAAATACTAACATTTGTCTTCTTTCTTTAAGGATTTTGTGGGTGCAATCCGCTGAAAACCCTCAGAAGACAAAACTCTTCCTCTAGGGGAAACCTAGAGGTTTAATGGCTTGTTGCATACGCTCAGTGCAATCGCGTCACCTGCGAAAGTGGTGTAATAACATTTGTAGTATAGTTTTTCTTTTCTTGTTTTGCTTGAGACGAGCAAAAGATAAGTGTGGGGGTGTGATTAGTCTACAGTTCTGCATTATTATATCACATTTTTTCACCGATTTATGAATAAAATGTCGGTCTAAATTGTGTTTTGGTCTCTCTTGCAGATAATCAAGACAAGGAGGGCAAAAGGTTAATAAGAGCTTAATTAAACCCATTCTGGAGTAATTAAATCTAGATTTCTTGGAGGCCAACCAAGGGAGCTTCTAGAAGATGCATTGAACCTAGCCCCTTGCGCATGTCAGACGAATATACGGATGGAAATACTCGAATTGGAGCATATCTAGAAGGTCCCCGAAGCGCCGCGCATCCCCGCACCAAAACCAGGAACCTAGGTCCCTAGTATTGCCGCAGAAACGCGGCAATAGCCGCAATTCTGTGGCAATTTGGTGGGGCCATGCGTCGATCTTCGACGCGTGGCCCCATCTCGCCTTCCAGATGCTTCTTTCACCTATATATACCCCTGCAGAGGCCTAGAACGCGAGCAGATTGGGATTAGGCTAGGTTTTCTATCCTTTAGTGTAGTGTAGTGTAGGTGTTCTTCTTTCTTTTGTATTTTCATTTCTTTTTAGATCATGTATTAGGGCAGAGAGATTCAGAGAGAGATTGATGTAATAAATGGTGACAATCTATGTAAAGGTGTCTCCTTTCTTCTCCATTGTAATCTTCTCCATCTTCTATATGATGCTTAGCTAACTTTTCTTCTCATGGCAATCTAACCACTAACCATCTAACTACTTACTTGATAATTCACATAAATCTAGTAGCCTCTATAAGGCCTTGCTCTTGCAAGAGCCATTGATGGCTCATGATGATGGATTCTAACATTCTAACATTTCTAACATCTGACCCACTAACTTGCTAACTTGCATTGTCTTCTTTATTTCATACTCAACTCTAACTGGTTTTGATGATCTAATAGTAGCTTGCAACTTGCTGTGTGATATGGATGTGTTGTTTGAATGTAGAAGAACAATCTTATGAGCCATGCTTTGTATAGTCTCTTAAAGCCAATGATTGGTGATGGCCAAGGATCCATGTGAGGCAACTATCACTAAGAGGTTAGCATGGTTAGTGGATCAATTAGTAGTTAGTAGCCGTGAGTTTTATTTTATTTTGTTTTAAAAACCAATTCCAAAATCTTTATCATTTTTTCTATTGTTGTTTTTACCATCCTCTTAGTTCACTTTTGTTTTTATTTTCTTTACCACAAGCTTCATCTTCTTTTCTATTTTGTTTTCCAAGCCACTTCTCTTTCGTTTTTCACATCGTAGCTTTCATCGCCTTTCCTCACCTATCACTTATGGATTTCTTTTCTTTTACTTTCTCTCATTATTTTAATAAAAAAGACTTGTTAACAATTGACTTGAATAAAAACTGTTAATGCTTCTATCGTCTTCCGTCCCTGTGGATTCGACCCGTTGAGCCAATGTTATAACAGAAGTATCGAGGGAATATTAGCACATACACGCTTTCACTGATTTCATAAAACACACATTTTCGAGTGCTTGTTCCGCCCCGATCAGTCCCCGCCTTCACCACTATGAAGGATTTTCACTAAAAACGATCCCGCAAGATCACTCGGTGCCGCAACACCTACAACAAGCTCCCTTAAGAACTCTTGGACCCGCAAGTCCCTCACTTATTCCCGCAAGAACAATACACCACACGAACCCGCAAGTTCGCCGAGGCCGCAACCTCTAACTTCTTCTCATATAAAGATGAAGACTTTGTGATCATTTCTTGATCACAAACAAAACACTTTCCCATACAAGTATCCTAGAGGATGAATATAGTAATGAAAAACTCAAGTTTGTGTGAGAAAACAAGATAGATTGAGTGGTGAAAAATTCAAAAAAATCTTTTTTGAAACTCAAGAAAAACACTCTTGAAAAAATCTCTTTTTGATATGGAAGTTAAGCCTAAAAACTTGTTGGAAAAACTAAGAGAAAGATGGGGAAACCTGGCTCTAAAACTTTTCTAAAATCTTATGCAAAACCGGCTAAGAGAACCCTAATTTATAGGGTTTAGAAAACTAGTCGTTGAGCGCAGTTTTCTGGCCAGAATGGCCTGTCAGTCGACCGGGTAGTCGATCGACCAAGGTCATAAAAATGACCGTTGGGGTTGCCGATCGACCGCCCCCAGGCCACTTGCCTTATCGGTCGACCGACCAAACTCGAGAGTTGATTTGATCTATTCGGTCGATCACTCGATCGACCGGCCCTAAAGGCAAGGACTTGTGCATGTCCTTGTGCACATCGGTTGACCGTTCGGTCGACCAAGCCTTGGTTCGATCGACCGGTCGGTCGACCGCCAGCAGCCTAAAAACTGGGTTTTAGGAGATTAAAACTTGACTTGTATAACCCATAAAAATTTTTAAATCCCATAAATTTCACAAAAATAGGTTCATTGAAATACTTTAAAGTAAAAATATGTGTAATCAAAAATTAACACATATTACAAACAATTTGAACTATTTTTGAGGTATAGAAATTTAAGCTTAAACTAAAAACTGTATTTTTTAAAAACCAACTTCAAAATGAAAAATAATTTTTTTAAAACTTATACAAATACAAAAATAAGATATTTAAACATATTTGAAGTATAGAGTGTATGGATAGAATTCAATACACAAAGAAGTTGAAATATACTTGTTTTTGACAATAAGCTCTAAAATAAGTTTTGATAAATACAAAACTTAAACACATGATATAAATCATCAAAATAAGTTTCTAAACAATTGAAACAACAATGTGTATGGATGAAATCCAATACGCATATAAACCATGTAAACTTATTTTGATTAAATCTATTTATAAAACCAAATGTGTATTCTTTGAAGCTTAAAACCAAAATCGAAACTAAAACTATTTCTTATAAAAATGGTATGTAAATTTTGTGTGTGTTATGAGCTTGAGGAATCCACACTAATCTATCCTTTATATTTTGTCCAAAAAAAAAAATCTTAACTACAAACAAGAACTCAAGTCTTGAAAATCTTCTCTTAAAAATCTTCTTCTCCATCTTTACTTGATCCAAACTCGATCCATGAGCTAGACTCCTCTTAGAGTACTTGATGTGATCTTGAAGCGCGAGCTCTTGAGTCAACATGTGTTAGCTTTAAAACTTGTCTTTGAATCTTTTATTAAATTAAACACCGACTAAGACCTTGAAAAAAATCTTAAACTTAAATATGCACAAGATCATTAGTACTATAACTACATGAGTTAATCATCATAAAAACTAGAGTGATGGGCTTTTAGGCCAAAAATCTTCCCTTTTTTGATGATGACAAAACTCATGGAGTTATATATGCATGGATTAAAGATAAGCTGCATAAAAGCTTCCCCTTAACTCATGCATAGCAAATAAATAAATAGATATTCAATGAAGCATATAAACAGTATATTAAACAAAAAAAATATATATGTATAAATAACAATAAAGCATATATATATAAACTCTCTCAATTCTTCTCCCTCTTTTTGTCAACTCATTAACAAATGGGTGAAGAAAAACAAACAAGATAAATATATTTGTGATATAAATTCATGAAGGGTCTGTTTGGTTGTCGTAACTGGCCGTAATTCGTAGCTATAATTGGTAAAGTCTTTGACAATTGTAAATGAGTTACATGTATGTAAATTTTACGGTGTTTGGTTGGTAATATAAAATTGTAAAGTGGGAAAGTGTATTGTACTTTACGGTGTTTGGTTGTCATAATGTATAAGTCGTAAGTGAAAAAGTTGACCACAAAATTAACTATTTGGTGATTTTAAAAGTTTTAATACTGCAAATAAATATTAAAAAAGTTAAATATTAAAAAAATTTAATATTAATATAAAAAATATTACAAATTTGTATGACCACAAAATTAACTGTAACTGGGCTGTAAGTGAGTGGTAACTGAGTTGCAAGTGAGTGTTAGTTGACTTACGTAAGTCTTTTACGAACTACGGTCCAAACAAACGCCGTAGTTGTAACTGGGTAGTAAGTCATTTACGAATTACGGAGTTTTACGCGAAACAAACGGCCCCGAAGATGAGA
The DNA here is from genome assembly GCA_038442645.1 of Agave tequilana. Lineage (NCBI taxonomy): Eukaryota > Viridiplantae > Streptophyta > Magnoliopsida > Asparagales > Asparagaceae > Agave > Agave tequilana. The sequence goes on from JAVJIF010008781.1 coordinate 146,787, forward strand.
GATGTTAAGTTGACTCCCCCTGCATACATGCATTGCATGAAGAAGGGATGACTAAGCCCTAACCCATATAAGCATAATATATAATGTATAGACGGAGATGTTAAGCTCCCCTTATACACGTGTACCATATAATGAATAGAGGTCAAGCTCTTTTTTATATAAAATACGCTCAGCATGAATCTATACATAGAGGAGATGTTAAATTCTTCTTGCATATAAGTAATACATCTCATAACAAATTTTGAAAACCACTTAAAACAAATTTGATACCATTTAAACAATTAAAACAAAACAACAAATTTTAATACTACTGTAATCAACAAAAATAAATTTTGTTAAATCAATAAACGTAAATATTAAGATATCAATTGAAGATTTTGATATTACTTGAAATCAACAAATAAGTTGATAAATCAATGAAATTATTTTAAATTAAAAATTTTTCTTTCCACCTTTTTGAAATGATGCATAAGCTTTTAGAAAATACCAATTGACATATAGAATTTAGTCAAGGTAAGCATAAAATAATTTGTGCTATAAAGGATATGTATGAACATTTTAATCTAGCATAAGAAATCATATATCTTTTCTACCTCGTCTCTCTCGATTAAATTTTATGAAAGAACTCTCTTGATTTATAATGCCTAAAGTTAAACTTTATTCTTGAAAGCTCATGATGATGCTCTTCTTTTAAACTTGGACTTTCAAAGCATAAATATTGTTAAATCGTTTTTATTCCAGAAAGTGATGCATCTAAAAGTCTCCTTTAAGCTCGAAATGCATCCACTCCAAGGTACCGCCACTCTCACGTCATGTGAGAGCCCACACCTACATCATAAACAATAGGGGTGGTCTTTGGTACCCACAATTTTTTGGGTCCATGGGGGTTAGTACCATTTCTAACCCAAACAAATTTAGATGCTAAATTTTCATCATGTATACGATCAAAACAAAATTTAGCAAGGTGGCCCTTACGTCCACAATGTGTACAAGTGTACACATGAGCATACAACGTGTGATGGTGTCCGTGAGGAGCATGTGTATGTGTATGTATGATCAATTTAAATACTAATTGAAATATAATGCATACATATATAGAAAACAAGTATGAGTATACAAAAATCAATTTTCATGATAAATAAGTTTATAACTCATAACATCCACCCTATCATGTACATATTAAAAGAAACAGTCATTAGGGCATACAAGGTATGGTCTCCCAACCAGCCGCCCTTATAGGTTAGAAGTTTTCAAAAAATAAGATTTTAAAATTAGCTATACATTGAAAACACTACCAAGTGAAGAATAAATAACTAGTTTAAATAATTTTTGAAAAACTAGTAAAAGATCTCTCAAACATGAAATTAAATTATATATCTCATGAAAATATGCTAAATACATAATAGTTGACACTCAAGATCTATATGGAATCATTAAAACAAAGTCATGAGTAAACATAAAGATGAGTGTACAACAGTTATGTGAATAACACATTCATGAAGATAAAACAATAAAGCTCAATTTAAAACTCATATAAAATTCTTTTTCTTAAAATATGATCTATCATATAATCATGCAAGAATCATTAAAACTAGGACATATAATGTACAATCAAACATAAAATGAGTACATAAATAAAATAAAGCATGCATACCATATTACTCAGAAATTGTACAAGTATAACATAAGTTTTAATAAGATTTGCACATAGATATATGATATAAACATTTAAATCAATATATGCTTTAACTAAAGCATATAAAAACATGAATTAAAAAATAAGCATGTAAATCTATTTGAAAACATAACGAGAGTTTTTCAAAAATATATGCATAGCATACAACCAAATAATTCAATATTAAGCTCAAAATAATATATGATTGAGTGTTTAGGTTACGACACTACCATATAAGCATTAAAAAAATTTCAAAAGTGGAGTATGAAATGGTTACCAATACCGATGTAATTTTTTTCGTCCCCTCGCCCCAGAATAGCGCTTCGCTTTCGGTTCTTCGGAAGAATCAACTGACTCCATTTCCTTAAAAAATGAGGTAGTCCTCCCACCAAAACTCCTTGATAGCGATGCATCCAAGATATGTCCGTCAATCTCTGATTGCATCTACTATAAGATACCAATCCTCTCACGTCTTGTGAGAGCCCACACCTACATAAAAATTAAGTGGTGAGAATTTTGATACTCATATCTTTTTGGGTCCACGGGGGTTAGCATTATAGGGAGCCCAAATATTTTTATTTGCAAAATTCGAAGAATATAATCTATCAGAGCAAAATCTTACAAGATGACCTTTGCGGTCACAATGTGTACATGTGTACACTCTAACATACATGTAAGCATAGGTGTGAACATGGTGTTCTTGTGGTGTATGTCGTGGGGTATGTGCATGAATATGTCGAATTTGTTTCTTGAAAAACATGAATTCCAATCTAGAATGATCAATAGCGCATTGGCTCAAAGTAGAACCCAAACAATCTATTTTATTTTTCAAAGCATGAATCTCATTTTTATCAAAAGAAGATACAATATTATTAGCATGAGAAACATGTGGAACAATATCCTTTTTCACTTTGAAAATAATTTCTTTTTTCAAAGAATTATTTTCATTTAAAGTAATATCTTTTTCTTTAGAAATCAAAATAACTTGATTTTCAAGGATTCATTTTTTTGAAACAATGTCAAGTTTATTTTGAAGAGAATCTTTTCTTTTAAAACAAAATCATTTTCATTTTTTAATTTTTTATTTTTCACTTTTAACAAATCATATTTTTCAAGAAGTTTGTGACAATATAAAGCAAGGTCATCATATGACACTTTATTATCAACCTCGGAATCAAAATTTACCTCAAGGGGGTCATCCCCTTGGACCATATAGCACATGTTGGAAGTAGCGCTTCCATCATCTGCGTCACTCCTCTTGTAATATTGCTTTTGTTCATCAAGAGAGATTAGAGCGTTTCAAACTATAAAAGCCGACTCAATGTTAGAAACTCTAGATAAATATTCAACATTAAGGTAGACTTTAAGGCATGGATGGCTTTTATATTAGCCTCAAGATACTTACTATTAACAAAATATGAATCTTTAATGAAGATAAACATGAATACCTAAGATTTTAAGGTACATAGATATCTTAACTTTCTAATTTTGAAAGTTAAGAATATCAAACATGGGAGGAGACATGAAATCCATGTGTGTGTGTATGCAAATATTATGATTAGCAAAAATAAGGATCTTTAACTCTAGGTTGTTAGACTCAAATCAAGAGCACCAGTTTTGATACCACTTGTAGGTCACCTAGAGGGGGTGAATAGATGATGTGCTAATCTAATACCAAATAATGCGGAATTAAAAAATAATTATGTAAACTAAAACTACACACGATGTAAAACCAAAGAGTGAAGTTGAATTCTCAATGAAGGACTCTAGACTTTCCTCTCAAGATTACTCTAGACTAAGAGTTGAGATGCCACTATGGCTCTCTTGGTTCTATACTTGTGTGAGCTTAAAATCAAGCATACGATGGATATACAAGAAATAAGTGCAAGAAATTAAACAATCCCAATCATATATTCAATTGAGCATAAGTATATCAAGCAAATAAAGATGTTCACAATAAGAACATGCAAGATATATAAACACAAGTGAGTAGAGAGAGAGATGAGCAATCGCAAATACGGGAGATTTGTTTCGAGGTTTGAGCCACTTACTCTATGTCCCCGCCTTCACCACTATGAAAGATTTTAGCTAAAAATGATCCCGCAAGATCACTCGGTGCCGCAACACCTACAACGAGCTCCCTCAAGAACTTTTAGACCCGCAAGTCTCTCATCTGTTCCCGCAAGAACCATACATCACACGAACCCGCAAGTTTGCCGAGGCCGCAACCTCTAACTTCTTCTCAATACAAAGATGAAGACTTTGTGATCACTTTTTGATCATAGACAAAACACTCTCACATATAAGTATCCTAGAGGATGGATATAGCAATGGAAAGCTCAAGCTTGTGTGAGAAAACAAGATAGATTGAGTGGTGAAAAACCCAAGAAAACCTCTTTTGAAAACTTAAGAAAAATACTCTTGAAAAACTCTCCTTTGGATATGGAAGTTAAGCCCAAAAACTTGTTAAAACCTCTGAGAAAGATGAGAAAAACTGACTCTAAAACTTCTCTAAAATCTTGTGCAAAACAGGTTAAGAGAACCCTAATATATAGGGTTTAGAAAACTAGCTGTTGGACATAGTTTTCTGGCCAGAATGGCCTGTCAGTCGACCAAGTGGTCGATCGACCAACGGTCATAAAAATGACTGTTGGGGTTGCTGGTCGACTGCCCCCAGGCCACTTGCCTTGTCGGTCAACCGACCAAACCTGAGAGTGGGTTTGATCCATTCGGTCGACCGCTCGGTCGACCGGCCCTAAAGGCAAGGGCTTGTGCACGTCCTTGTGCACATCGGTCGACTGACTAGTCGACCGAGCCCTGGTTCGATCGACCAGTCGGTCGACCGCCATCAGCAAAAAACTGGGTTTTAGGAGATTAAAACTTGGACTTGTAAAACCCATAAAATTTTTATTAAATTCCATAAATTTCACAAAAATAGGTTCATTGAAATACTTTAAAGTAAAAATATGTATAATCAAAAATCAACACATATTACAAACAATTTGAACTATTTTTGAGATATAGAAATTTAGGCTTAAACTAAAAACCGTATTTTTCAAAATCAACTTCAAAATAAAAAATGATTTTTTCAAAACTTATACAAATACAAAAATAAGATATTTCAAAACATTTGAAGTATAGTGTGTATGGATAAAATCCAATACACAAAGAAGTTGAAATATACTTATTTTTGACAATAAGCTCTAAAATAAGTTTTGATAAATACAAAACTTAAACACATGATATAAATTCATCAAATAAGTTTCTAAACAATATGAAACAATAATGTGTACGAATAAAATTCAATACACATATAACTATGTAAACTTGTTTTGATGAAATCTATTTATGAAACCAAAAGATTTCTTTGAAGCTCAAAACCAAACTGAAACTAAAACTATTTCTTATGAAAACGGTATGTAAATTTTGTGTGTGTGTGTGTGTTATGAGCTTGAGCAATTCACAGCTAATCTATCCTTTATATTTTGTCTAAAATAAAAATCTTAAACTTACAAATAAGGACTCAAGTCTTGAAAATCTTCTCTTGAAAATCTTCTTCTATATCTTGACTTGATCCAAACTCGATCAATGAGCTAGACTCCTCTTAGAGTATTTGATGTAATCTTGAAATGCGAGCTCTTGAATTAACATGTATTAGCTTCAAAGCTTGACTCAAATCTTTTGTTGAAGCTAAACACTGACTAAGATCATGGTAAAAATTTGAAACTTAAATAGACACAAGATCATTAGTACTACAACTACATGAGTTAATTATCATTAAAACTAGAGTGCTGGGCTTTTGGGCTAACACTTTAGCCTCGATTGCTTTTATAACGTCAGGTCAGAAGCATTGTTACTATTATTCGATCGGCTTAGCATCCGATTTGATGTTGAGACGATGCATGACCATCTGAGGATCGAAACCAGGCATGTCTTCATAGCTCCAAGAAAAGACATCTATATATTCTTTCATAAGAGATATAAGTTCTTACTTCTTCGTTGGCAATAAACTTTCGCTTATAGAGATTAGTTTCGGGTGTGTTTGATTACCCACACTAATTTGGATTACTTTATCCTCCATAGGAGGGTCGCGTAATTCGAAACACTTCTCCCATTGAAGATCAAGTTGTTGAGCCCATAAATTGGTGTTGAATGGCTCAATGTTCGCTTCTCGTTCCACCTGACTAGTTAATGTCATGCTGGAGAAGAGTTTCTTAAAGTCAACCCCCACACTTATATCAGATTCTCAATCAATGAGTCTGAGGAATGTGATAGTAAAGACTTTTCAGATTTCAATTCAGATTGAACGGATGGGGTAATGTACCCTAACTCCCTGCGAGTCTGATCGTAGTAATTGGCAGGCTTTTTTTTGGTAGGAAAGGTTACAGAGGAATGTGTCGTCCCTTTCTGAAATTCAAGCCTTCACCACGACATAAGTCGTATCCCGTTTCTTTCATCATACGGTGCACCGACCGTGCATAGTGAAAGAATTGTGGGGCCTTCAAATCTTCGTCCGAATTATTGGATATAGTAATCCAATGTCAGACTTTGCCAAATATAATTGGCGATCGGTCCTTTTTAGAAAGTGAAACTACAAACACAGATCCATCATTCTCCTCTATTTGCATGCATGCCATTGATATTGGCAGAGGCATGTGTAGAGGACTCATGTCAACAGGACTATTTACATCATCACAATACAAAGAATAATTGAAATTGATATTTTCATTAAGAACCATTCGTCGTCATTGCTGACAGAATTATTACAATCAGGATCATTAAGATATGTTATAATTTGTTCTTCATCAAAAGAAACCTATGGATCATCTCCTGATTCTGAGTCCGCTTCGTTACTGCTATCGATGTCATCTGGCAATGATTTTTTCACCACTTTACCATTCTCTTTGTAAAGTAGAGAATCAGTGAAGTAGTTCACTCCTTTAGATGCTACATTTCGGCGAACACCATCTAGACCAACACCTTATCATCCACAAATTTAAAGCATTGATGGAGTGTGGAAGGCATAATCCAGTTGGTATGGATCCAAGGTCATCCGAGCCAGAGATTGTAGGATGTGTCAATGTCAATGACATAACACGTCACTTCTAATTTTAAGTCTCCAATTTGGCACCGGAGATGAATCTTGCCCAGAGGATGACTGCTCATGGCGTTGAAGCCATATATGATCATAATCGTAGTTGACAACCTGCTAAGAGGGATGCCGAGAAATAAAGAAGTCTTTTTGGGATGATGCTTAGAGCAGACCCCAGATCGACTTTTATTCTCTTGATGTGTGTAGATCCAATGTACTCTGTGTAGTACAAGGGTTTGTCATGTCGGTTGTCCATGAGGAGCATGTCTTCAGGAGTGAAGGTGATGCATGATATTTTTTGTTGAACATATGGCATTGGGGGCATGAAGCTCCATCATCTTTTGTACGGATTGGCACTTGTGTAAGAAATGATTCTGAATAGTCAAGCGCATCCCTCAGTGCCTCTTTCATTTTCTTTAAGAGCCAGAGTAGCTTATGCAGGGTAATATGAGCTGAAATATTGGCCAAGTGTGCCAATATATCAAAGCAGAAGGGAGCATTGAGTCCTCTGAAAGGATCTTCTTCAAGGATTCATCAGCGAATCTCCTTCTGCTTTCCTTTGTCTTTAGGCGCTTTGTTCTTGGATAGGTGCAGCGGTTCTCGATATCATTGGTGGATGTGCCCAGTCGGGTATCTGGCCGTACTGTCACAAGAACTATTTACCAGAACGTGTGCCCACCGACTGTGATATAGCGGCTGTGTTGTTAAGGTAAGCTTCTCTCCTTCTGAGTCACTGAGAGAGGCTACAGTCACAAAGTTATCATCCATTGTGAGAGAGACGGCATTGCATGACTTGATTTTGAACTTGGGCTTACCAGTCTCCCATTGCTCATCTTAGACAATATCTGGGTGAACCCACATGATTTCTCCAGATTCTATCGTCATTAGAATGAGACCCTTGGCTTTCTGCCTTTCAGCGATTGGGTTAATGACGTCCAATCTGGCTTTTAGGACTGGGACCAATCAATCTTGGATAGTCATCTTAGGAAAGGTCCCAAAATAAAGAGTCACCATGTTGGCGGTGACTTTCTTTTGTTCTAACTTAAGAGTCAGAACTCCAGCATCCACCAATACTTGGATCTTGTCCTTTAGGACAAACAATCTGCTGGTAGAGTGATAAACCATCCTATGAAAGAGGCAGCAGTTAGGATCATTTGTACGCCCCACTTCATTAGGTCGCCGAAATTCGAGTAACTTGAGCTTATTACCCTTGTGAAGCAAGTGGAAGATCGTCACCACCTGTTCGTCTTTGAAGGAGTACACCTTTGGCGGGAATTTGAACTCCTGATTGTTGTTGGTGCTACACTTCTGCTTTGGTTGAGCTACCCTTGATAGCTCAATGGCCATGGTTTCCTTCTCCTTTGGTTGAGAAGACTGAGCTGCATCAACCCCCTTGGTGTTAACCCCCCACTTGCTCTTAGGTCCTGAGGGTTTGAACTTCTTAACCGATTTCTTGGCTATTTCAGCTTGTTCTACAAACTCTTTCCATGTATGGGCTTTGACAGCTCCCATATGTATTTTCGCTCTATTGAGAAAATTATACCGTATGTCTAAAGTAACATGGGCAAGGTCATGCTAGCGGGGCACATAAGAGAAAGGTTACGGAACCTCTCAATGTATTCTCGTATGGATTCTCCTCCTTTCTAGACCATCGAGAGAAACTTGTCTATAGTCACGTCAGTGTCATCCTCGTAGAATCAAGAGAAGAACTGAATTTCTAGGTCAATCCAAGAATTGATGAAGCCGCTGGGTAGACTCCTGAACCAATCAAAGGCTACCCCCTTAAGAGTGTCGATGAATAGTCTAGCCATGATGGCATCGTTATCTATTACATTACCAATTTGAGACTGAAGTAATAGATGTGCTGGTTGGGTGAGCTTTTTCCATCGTACGTGTGCAATGTAGGTGGCTTGAACTTTGGTGGGTATGGTATCAAATCCCATTCCAACGGGTAAGGACGGGTCATCCCTACTTTTTTCAATTTATCCCTCTGGGCTAAGGATGCAACCCGAGCTTGGATGCCTTTGATTACCTCGGCATCAATTTAGGAGCTTTCCTTTGGCTTCTTAGTCTTAGGATGTTCATCGTTGTTGTACTTCTCTTCATCGTGATTGCCACCAGTGTCCTTGGTGTTCCTGTTGACTAAGAGCTGAGCTATCATCTGCTGGATGTTGTCTAAAGCTTCCTTCTGAGCCCTGAAAGTCTATTTTTGTACCTCCATTCACCGACGTAGATCATCATCATTGTTGTCAGCCATGTTAGCATATACAAGCCCCATTCGTACCGAGCTGATGGTAGCTAAAGAAGCGTGTCCACTGGCCTCCTCCTCATCATCAGACCATTAGAAAAAATTCCTCAATGGTACTAGTGAGACAGCTCCGGTTGATGACGAAGGTTGTCCGTAGTTGCAGGGTATTGTTACCCTGAAGCAAATACCTTGGAAGGCACCCTCTTGTTCCACTAGAGCCTGACTTAAGCCGAGGATATAATCAGAGTCCGGGGAGCTAGCTGGAGAAGTAAAGGTCCCTCATCCCCTTTGTCGGGACCGAAATAGATGCCTCCCTCTGATTATCTTGTTAACAGAGGCTGCAGCAAAATAGACCACCTTTGTTGCCTTTTTCTTCCAGGACTTGGGCTTCTCAGAAGTTCGAACTGACAATCGATTGAATACCGATTGCTGGCTTGGAGGAGAAGTGATGAGAATTTTCCCAACAACAATGGATGGAGTGAACCGTCACAAGTTGACACCCTGCTTGACCGCACTGGGACGGCGAGATATGAATAGGTTCCTCATAGCGGAATTTTCGCTTATTGCTCAAATAATCTCTCAAGTATGTGTTAACTGGACCCAATCGATCCAACATAGAGACTCGAGGAGACTGGAAGCTAGCCCCCCGGGTTGAGAAGCCCTTGGCTTAGTCTTAAAGGCTTTCTTTTGGCTATTGGTGAAGCTAGGATAGTTTCAGAGTAGCTTCGCAAGGTGAAACTACTATTTTAGCTTTGCCTTTGAAGGCGAGCTTAGCTTTGCTGTGCAGAGCTCCTCCTTCGAGTGAGACTAAAATAGCCTCGCTGTTAGCACTCCGTGGTGCTTTATCGCTAGCCTTATGGCTAAGATCATTAGCACTTAGTGCTTTGTCTCTATCCTAGCGGCAAAGATCCTTAGCACTAGGTGCTGGTAGTGAGAGCGACGCTGAATCAACAATGCTATTAGCACACAAATATGCTTTGACCTTAGCTTCACGTGATAAGTAAGGCTGAACTTTGCAAAGAGTTGAATTGGCTTCGCATGGTGAAGCTATTTGAGCATTTAGTGCTTTGGTTCTGCCGCTAGCGGCGAACCTAGTATTGCCCAATAATGCTGATGATATAAGTAGGGCTGCAGTAGGCTTGCTATTAGCACAAAGTGTTTTAACCTTAGCCTCACAGGATAGGCGAGGCTTAGCCTTGCAAAGAGCTAAAATATTCTTGTAGTCAGAGACTATTTTAGCTTCTCTTGAAGCTGAATTAAGAGATTTATCTCTAACCTCGCATGAGACAATGGATTTTACAATCCACGTAGTCTTAACAGAGACTGTTTTAGGTTTATAGGGAACCTTGGTAGCCTCGTGCACAACGTTAACACGCTCGCACGAGGCTAGACTAGTCTCTGGTGAGACTGTGTTAGACTCAACTAGAGTCTGTTTAATCTCGTGAGAGGTTGTAATAGGTTCACAAGGAACCTTATTTGTCTCAACAAAGACTTACTTTCAAGAGATATCTAGAGGGGCTTTGGCTACGCTAACCTTATGGTGCTTGCGCACATGTAGGGGACTTGTGCTATCCGCAGAGAGAAGTTATTCAAACCTCTCTTGGTCAAAGTGAATGATCAGGGTCTCTGCAGGAGACCCAACGTCGTACTGTAGCACTTGATTCTCAGAAGTGGAGAAATATTTCTCCAGCGGAGTCGTCATCTTGTTTTTCATTGAAAATTTAAAAGGGAAAACTTACAAAATGTGTAGAAAAATACAAGTACAAAAAAAATTACAAATATTCTCTGCTGAGATTTCTAGGAAAGTCTGATCAGCGCGCGACCCACTTTATTTCGTTAAAGATGCGATCGATTGAGTCTTAAGGGATTCCTTATCGCTTGGATCCGGAGATTCTTTAAGAGAGGAAGATCTTAGGGTATTAGCACCCTGAATTTAGAGAATTGATTCTCTGAATTTCTTAGAAGCGAGAGAATTGGATCTGCTGATTTCTCTTGATCCTTGTGCGTGCTCTCTTTTTTTAACTCTTATACCTCCCTAGCTCCTCCAGAAGTGAGCTATTTATAGGCTTTTAGGGGTGTAACTGCCCCTAAAATCCAACAAGACTGGTAATAGTCTATTAGCCTAGTGCCAGATGTTATTTTTAGCTTCGCGCAAGGCTTTAAAGATTTAAGCAAAGCTAAATATAAGCCTCGCCAAAGCTAGTCAGGCTCGCGCGAGCCTATTAAATGACCGTTTTGACCTGGCTGTCTCCACTTAATTTGGGACAAAGTGGGCAGGTGTAACTGCATACTTAAAGTGGCATTAACCCTACTACTTAAAGTAGTGGGGTTAGCCCACTAATGACTTAATCAAATGTTGACCTGGCTAACCCTCCAACAGGGGTACGTAAAGCTTCAAGCGAAGCTATTATAAAGTTTCAGGCAAAGTTAGAATTAGCTTCAAGCGAAGCTGTAAGTTAGCTCTCTGTGAAGCTATGAAGAGCTTCATGCGAAGCTATAAGAAAGATTTAGGTGAAGCTAGAATTAGCTTCAGATGAAGCTGCAAGTTAGCTCTCTGTGGAGTTATGAAGAGCTTCATGCAAAGCTATCAAGAAAGCTTCAGGCGAAGTTAGAATTAGTTTTAGGCGAAACTGTAAGTTAGCTCTCTGTGGAGCTATGAAAAGCTTCATGCAAAGCTCTCAAGAAAGTTTTAGGTGAAGCTAGTATTAGCTTCAGGCGAAACTAGTATTTTAACCCTTTAATAAGGCTGTAAAGCTTCAAGTAAAGCTTTCCCCTTGGGTTCATGTGAGGCTAAGTGTTGAATTGACTTAGCCTCATAGGCCTGCTTAGGCCTCTTCAAAGGCAATATTTGGCTTACTGTCTGCTTCACTCGATCAATAAGATTCAAGTTATTGCTTTATCCATTGAGGATGGGCAGAACCCGGTCGTCGACTTTCTGTGACTTGTCTTTTGTAAATGTCGATAAGTTAAGACATTGTTTGGACCAGTTTAAGTGTTCTTTGGGAATTTGTCTTTTCAGAGTGTCAACACACCCAGGTATTGTCCGAACACTAGTTTCATGAATGGTTGCACGTATTATTCATCCCGGGATGACATGGTTGTGTATGATTAGACTTTGACTGCACAAGACATATGGTATATATATGAGGGTTTTCTTATTTGGATTATCCCCTCGATGTAGTAGTTTAGCATGATCAGAAGCTAAATATGCATAGACTTGTCAGCACAACCTATTTGATTTACGTCTTTCTTTATCTCTTATTATGCCTAACATATGATTTAAGTTATACCATTGCATGCTTGTATGCGCATCCCACACTCGGCTGATGGGATTTCTCCCACTCAGAGGCCCAACTCTGCTGTAGGAATTTCCTCCTCTCAGAGTCCCAAGCTTACAGCTCCGCTGTAGGTCAAACCCCACTCGAAAGCGTATGTGAATCCAACTTGCTGCTGGGATTTCCCCACTCGTAGGACAAAATTTACAAGTAACGATGATGGGACTACCCTCACTCGAGAACAATATCGCAAACTTACCAAACATCAACATGCCAAATCAAATATCCTGGAGCTAAAGGCCGGCAATCCAAGGAGATATGATCGATTTCGGACAAAGTAATGGTAAAGCAAACCAGACAAGATCTACACAAATGTTTCCATTCCAAGAACATTATACATGATTTATTCCAAAAAGTCTTTCCATACTGAATACATTCCTTCAAATACGCACTTGATTACATCTAACAAGAGTAATACGAGTTTCATTATACTTTTGTGTTTACTTTTTTGAAAAGAAATACAGATGATTCAGCTCCTACCTATAATGTCCTACCATCATCAAATAGGTTCTCGATGCTGAAACAAACAAAGATCGACTTATCGGAGAACACTTCATGGAGGCGTAACCTTATTATTCATGTCACCATCCAAAGGCCCCGAAAGAAGTTCCGTAAGGATTCCTTCGGTGAAAAGATCTTCTCCTCTCCGCCTCGAACCCCAGGCAAAAGTTCACAAGCCAGTGATGATACCACACCATCGACGTTTTGTTCTGAGGAAGAGGTTTGAGCTCTTGAAAAAGGAGTACCTTATGGCGATATCTCGATGAATACCCCCATACTCCCCTCAGTTGCCCGCCACAAGAAAAGAATCCCCAAGCGCGAAGCAGTGGTGTCCGATCAGAATGAAGACTCCAAGACAAAAAATTACATTGGAGTCACATCCTCCTCAGTAACCATCCAGGACAACCTATTCCTACCTCATACACGCTATCAAGAAAGAAGAATTCTTAGCATCAAGATGAGAACTAGATTGATCCGATCAGAGATCAGATGCACAAACTAGGTCGAAGAGGAGCCCTACTTATTCTTCCTGATAGCAGAGCCTTGTCGCAAAAACTGATGTTTTGCGATAAGCTCATCGCGAAGACTTATCCTTTGTGCTAACCAGACTCCTGTATGGCAAGAGCCTGGCAACCATTTCCACCTCCTTGATCCTCTCCCTCTTTTTCTTCCACTGAATAAAGAAGAACGACATGGCAACCCATCAAAGCAAAGAATTTGAAAGTAAGGATTTTTCAGAAAAGAAGATAAAGCGATTTTTACCCTTTGCCTCCACTCTATTTATAGATGGAGGAGGAGTCAAAATGTCTCCAATTCAAATCCCTAAGCCCTGAACAGTTGATCCACATCTCAAGATTCTCGTCAACCGAATTAGCAGGATATCAATCACTTCTGCCACACAATCTCACATTATTAGCGTCAGGATTCAAAAATACGCCAATCACAAGTTTTAAGCTAGTCTAATTGATCAACATGCTAGCTGTCATCAGCCACGTGATCTCCAGACGAAATTCAAAAGATTCACATTGATTGACCAGATCCTCTCCTTCACCAACATCAAGAAGAATTCAAGGAATTTAAAGATCTCTATCAACTCCACTCTTCTGAATTCCCTCCCACAGGCTCCGGCAAGTGAAAGAGCCAGGGGCATCTGTAGTGGTCAAGAAATTGGCCTTTGTCAAGATGTCGGCACGTGTCCATGCAAATGAAAGCCTCCCACCGAGATGCCCACAATTTTCAGTCTTTCCCTACAAGATCCGACACCCAGAGCCATCTCGGAGCTACTCCTATTCCGAAGACATCACCCTTCAGGGTCATCTGCAGTCGAAGATTCTCGACTTCACCTGGAAGTCCCCAGTTGTGACCGCCGAGATCGCCGCCTACAATTACGCTACTTTCCCTTTCTCACGTTAAAAACGTGTAACACCCCTGCATTCCAGGCAGGTAGTTATGGACAATGAAGAGATTTCTTGCATGCAATCCCAACAATCTAGTACCCACGGTTGTTATAACATATCTGCACATGATGGTCGTGTAGTTATAAGAACCACATTAGCTCTCATTCACCATCAACAACTCAATATAAATGGTCCCTCATCTCCAACGAGAAAGGGAAGTGAGAAATGACCTACCCGAATCCACTCTCTAGACCTCACACCAAGACCTTCCCAATACTTTCAGAATCGACCCTAGTTCTGAGATACTCCAAACAATCCCTGTAATCCTTGTAAATTGGCAGATTATAGTGGATATTTCTCCTCCCAGTGGTTTTTCCCCAATTTGGGTTTTCACGTAAAACTTCTGTGTCTTTGTCTTTTTTCTAGGTTGTGATCATCATTTTACACTTACATTCTATACCCCTCTCTCGCTTGTGGTGCAGATTGATCGTCTGATCATTTGTAGCGAAAAATCTCCACCACATGGATCATACTCACCAAAGGATGAATCACAACCATCCATATATATACACATGAATTAAGAAACAATCTAATTAATTATTTATGTTTTTTCATAAAAACTGTCTCATTGCTTTACCTTTTTTTTTTGAGAAAACCCGGTTAGGTTTACTACCTCTTAGTCATGTCTCAGTGGTTACTTATTAGCCTTTAGACTTTTAGGGACTGTTTGTTTCTCATAATGGGGAGAAATGGGGAGTTTAGTGTGCTTTGCTGATCGGGGCAGAACTAGCACTCAAAAAATGTGTGTTTTGTAAAATCAATGAAAAGCTCGTATGTGCTAATGTTCCCTCGATACTTCCATTATAGCATTGGCTCGACGGGTCAAATCCACAGAGACGGGAGGCAATAGAAGCATTAACAGTCTATATTCACGTCAGTTGTTAACAGTTCTTCTTTGTTAAAAGAATGAAAAAGAAAGTGAAAAGAAAGAAGGAAAGGAAATCAAGCATGTGATAGGTGGAGAAGGCGATGAAAACAGCGAAGAAAACAAAGAGAAGTAATTTTTGAAAAACAAAATAGAAAAGAAGATGAAACAAAGTTGAACAAAGAAGGTGGTGAAAACAACGATGAAAATGATAAAAAGAATTTTGGAAATTGATTTTTAAAACAAGATAAAAGAAAAATCATGGCTACTAACTACCAATTGCTCCACTAACCATGCTAACCTCTTAGTGATAGTTGCCTCACATGGATCTTGGCCATCACTAATCCTTGGCTTCAAGAGACGATACAGAGCATGGCCCATAAAATGATTCTTCACAATCAAACTTGCATCAAAAGCAAGCTAATACAAACATTAGATCATCAAAACTATTGAAGCAAGCATGAAATAAGAGAGAGTTAGCTTGGTTAGTAAGTTAGCAAGTTAGATGTTAGAATCCATCATCATGAGCCATCAATGGCTCTTGCAAGAGCAAGGTCCTGTGAGGCTATTAGATTCATGTAGATTATCAAGTAAGTGGTTAGATGGTTAGTGGTTAGTAGTTAGATTGCCATGAGAAGAAGAAAAGTTAGCCAAGCATCATGTAGAAGACGGAGAAGATTACATTGGAGAAGAAAGGAGGCACCTTTACATAGATTGTCACCATCTATTACATCAATCCTCTTTATCTCTATCTGAATCTCTCAGCCCTACTACAAGATCTAAAAGAAAAGAAAATACAAAAGAAATGAAATGAAGAACACCTACCTACACTACACTAAAACATAGAAACCCTAGCCTAAAATCAAAAACTACCTCGTTTTGGACCTCTACAGGGGTTTTTTATAGGCATAAGGGAGCTCTAGAAGACTAGACGGGGCCACCCGTCGAAAATCGACGCGTGACCCCACCAAATTGCCGTGGAATCTCGGCAAAACCAGGGACTTAGGTCCCTGGTTTTGGTGCGGGGATGCGTGACGCTTCTAGGAGCTTCCTGGTATATCCCAATTCTGGTAATTTCGCCTGAATATTCGTTTGACGTGAGCAAAGGTCTAGGTTCGACGTATCTCTAGAAGATCCCTTGCTTGGCCTCCAAGTAATGCAGATTTAATTACCCAAAAATGGGTTTAATTAAGCTCTTAATACTCTTTTGCCTTTAAACTCTTGATTTACTTGCAAGAGAGACCAAAACACGGTTTAGACCGACAATTTATTCATAAATTGGTGGGGAAATGCGATATAATAATACAGAATTGTAGACTAATCACACCCCTACACTTATCTTTTGCTCGTCCCGAGCAAAACAAGAAAAGAAAAACTATACTACATATGTTATTACACCACTTTCGTAGGTGACGCGATTGCACTGAGAGCGCGTGCAACAAGCCGTTAAACCTCTAGGTTACCCCTAGAGGAAGAGTGTTGTCTCCTGAGGGTTTTCAGTGGATTGCACCCACAAAATCCATAAAGAAAAGAAGACAAATGTTAGTATTTTGAAAACACATTTTGAAAGAGAGACAAGTTTTCAAAATATTTTTGCAAAAATATAAGCGATCTAAGGTCATAAGTCCACCAAAAATCATTCTTCCTTAAACTTAGTCTCTATGCAAGATCTTGTCTTCAATTAAGGTAAGAATTCAAAATTGGATTGAATATTTTATCTTTCATAAAACCTAGATAATATGCACTTTGTGATAGTGAAGATTTCTGGGATTTCAACTCTAACCATCAATCCATTTATATTTTTTCTTTTTCTTCTTTTTTTTTTTCTTCCCTTAGTTTTCTTAGGCTTTCTAGTTCACCCATGTAGAGAGTTTATAACCGATGACTCCCAGACCAGATGGTTTTAGGGCACTAGATAAGAAAACATCCCTCGGGTTTAAGGACTCGAATAAACAAGGCCACAAACTAAGGGGGATTATTTGTTTCTTTTGACCACCGCTAGGCGTGAATAATCATGCTTCTTGAGGCATAATTATCCAGCTTAATAAGTGATTTTTTATTTATACCATATATAATATATATTTCTTTTTTTTTTTTTTTTGCTTTATGACATTTTAGGTCTTTGTTTCCATCCCAAAAACTGTGTAAGTATGAAGTGCATACTATCTAAGGCAAAAAATTCAAGATAAAGTTATCTCCCCAATCTATCATACTTAGCCTATAATCTTAAACAAGATCCATTATTTCGACTAGGTTTAAGATGTCATAATTAAGGTTTCCTTAATTTCTAAAATCATCTTAATTTTCTAAAATAGACCAAAACTTTGTCTCTTGTTTCAAAAGTTTTAAAAAAAGAGAAAATTCCTATACAAAAGGGAAGATTTCTAAAAGTATCCTAAAAAAAATGTAAAAGAAAGAAAATCTAAAAACTATAAAAATCTAAAAACTCTATGTTAGTAAACCCTCTCCCACACTTATCTCATGCATTGTCCTCAATGCATCGTGATGTATGTATGCATGAAATAAATAGAAGGGAAGGAAAAATTCACCTCAAGATGGTGGTTCCGGTGGTGGTCTGATTGGTCCAAGAAATGCGGCCCAATCCAACTTGCGTGGAGTCCGGAGGAACCCACCAGAGACCTCTATAATACAACCCACTAAAATGATGTATATATATATATCATTTTTATTAAGAATTTAACCCTATTTAATTTCCAAATTATCAAAATAATTTCAGAGTCAAATTTATCAACCCTTGTCCCAGAATGGAATGATTAATTTGGACTCAGAAAATACAGGAACTAATACCGACTCAGGAAAAAGACTTAAGTCAAGTAAAGGTTCGGGAGTCGAGATTGGTTCAGGAAGTGGGTCCAAATTAAGAAGTTGAAACGCAAGTCCACATTCATTGCCCCTTGATGGAATGTGACTTTCGAAGATTGGTGATTCAAGTTCAAGAATGACAGGTATGGAAACAAAACTGACTCTAAAATGTTGCTCAATTTGGGTAACAAAACTGGAGTCAATATTGATTCAAGAATTTGCATTGAATCACAAATTTGAGGATCAAAGTCACATTCCTCATTGAGTTCAATTCCATAAAAATGAGAACTTGCCAATTTATCAATGGACTTTCAAAAGTATGAAATTGGTCAAGTTCAATATGACGATCATAAAAGATTGGTGATTCAATTTCACAATGGACTGGTACTAGATCCAATACTGACTCGGGAAAAGGCCTGAATTCAGGTAAAATACCTCAGTCAATATTGAATCAGAAGTGAAATTGAATTACCAAGTTGAAGTTCAGGATCATATTTATGCTCAAGTTCAATTTTAGAAAAAGGATAACTTGCCAAAATGTCAATGGGATTTGAAGTTTGGACAAGTTCAGATGGGTGTGCTGAAATTGAAACTTGATTTTCAAAATGACAAGATTCCTGGGTTAGATCAATAGAGTTTGGGATAGCTGAATTGGTCAAAAGTTGATAAGATAGAGTTTCCCCATTCCTATAAATGCTAACCGATTGACTCAATTGTGTTTCCAACCTATTGATAGACTCGGCAAAAGATTTTTGAAATTGTAGTGCGGACTCTTGCAACACTTCTATACTCTTTTCTAGATGTGATGTATCTTCAAGTGGTTATTCTAGAAAAGGAGTGTAGGAATCTTGGTTTCCAAAACAACAAGAGTCATAGGTCAAATTGATAGAGTTAGAGATATTTGGATTGGTCAAAGGTTGAGAAGAGAGAGTTTCTTCATTCTTATAAGTGTTGACCAATTTATTTATTGTGTTTCCAACCTATCAATAGACTGAGAAGAAGATTTTTGAAATTGTAACGCAGACTCCTGCAAGATTTCTATACTCTTTTCTAGACTTGATTTTTCTGCAAGTGGATGTTCTAGAATGGGAGTATAAGAGTCTTGGTTTTGGAAATTTTGTGAGTCTAAAATGTTTTGAGATTGAAGCTTGGACTCACACAAGAGTTCCTTACTTGTTTCTAGGGCAGATGGTTGGTCATTATGAGGAGGTGGAACTGAGTAAGACTTGAAAATATTGTGGAATTGGAGAGGCCAATATTTTCTGAAGTTGTTGCTCGACTCTTGTAGATTGGCTTCTATACTCTTTTCTAACTCAGATTTTTCTTCAATAGGAGGTCTAAAAAAAAGAGTATAGGAAGCGAAATCGGGGAATGAATATTGTGGACAAGGTGGATATGGTGGACAAGGAGGTTAAAAATTTAACTCGGGGGAGGTAAATCCCCATTGACTCTGTGAAGAGTTGAAATATTTTTGAAAATTATAGTCATAAGATTGTGGGTATGGGTTGTATTGATTCAGATAAGTCCAACCAGGTGTATTTGGTTGGTTCATATTGTGAAAAACCGGGTTGGAATTATCCAAAACAAATGGGGTCGGTGTGAAATATGGATTCATATTCGGATTGAAAGAATTGTTATTGTTGAATTCCATTTCACAAACAATCACAAACAAAAAAGAAAAGCAAACAACAAACAAAAGAAAAGAAAAAATCAAAACCAAGCCTATATTAAGGTTGACCTAGACCTAGACGACTCCTCACTGGTCGATTACCCGGGGGAGGTTATTGCTTGAATCTGACCACAAGTTAATCGGCCAGGTAGGGGTAAAATACGGTGGGAGGTATCCGTGTATAAGCAACGGGCCTTAATTACGCCAAACTACGGTATCTTCGAGGCGTAACCTCTTAATCCCCAACCTTAGACACCGATTTCACAAGAGTAAGATTCAAAATAAGTTCCACCCTCGGTCATCTCTTAATGAGTCTGAGATGTCCCTAGGAGCCAACGTCTATCAATTTTTATTAGGGCTTGAGTTGTGTGAGTGGGGAGGTGGTTTTTGGGCTAAGGAAGGGTGATGAAATTCCCACCTTATCTTGTATTGGGTTATGCCCTTAAGTTCAATTCGTGCAAGTGTGCAATATAGATAAGAATATAACACAAAGTGATAAATCACCCACGTGTTTGTCCTATGCTATATGCAATGCCATATGTACACCTCAGTTCAGATCACAACAACAGAACAAAATACAGTATATTAGAATTGAATTGACACGTGCCTAAATGCAAATGTCTAAACCGTTTTAAAAGCGTCCAAATACCGTATTTTAGTTCTTTAATTTATTGCGGTGTGTAGGCAATCAAAGCAGGAAAGTAATAGTACAGATCCACAAGCTATTACAATGAACACATCCCAGCACAACAAGATACACAATGATTACAAAATGCCCGCGTGTTCGCGGCAAAAGTCGCGTTTGCGCGGCGGTTCTTTAGAAGCTGGGTCCCTGCTTTCAAGAGCAGGAAGTTACAATGCTAATTGGGGTTCTGCAATATTAAGTTCCTGTAAACTTTGACCTGCACACCAAAAGAGAAGAAATGTTAACAAAAATGTGAAATTAAAACCATTCCCGTTCCCCGGCAACGGCGCCAAAAACTTGATCGGGGCAGAACTAGTACTCAAAAAATGTGTGTTTTGTAAAATCAATGAAAAGCTCGTATGTGCTAATGTTCCCTCGATACTTCCGTTATAGCATTGGCTCAACGGGTCGAATCCATAGGGACGGAAGGCGATAGAAGCATTAACAGTCTCTATTCTCGTCGGTTGTTAACAGTTCTTCTTTGTTAAAGAATGAAAAAGAAAGTGAAAAGAAAAGAAAAGGAAATCAAGCATGTGGTAGGTGGAGAAGGCGATGAAAACAGTGAAGAAAACAAAAGAGAAGTGGTTTTTAGAAAACAAAATAGAAAAGAAGATGAAACAAAGTTGAACAAAGAAGGTGGTGAAAACAACGATGAAAATGATAAAAAGAATTTTGGAAATTGATTTTTAAAATGTAACGCCCCGATTCCACGGATACGGGGACGTTACTGCGACGTATATACGTAGATCATAAATTGCCCCCACGTATATACGCTAAGCATAAAGTACAACAAAGATCAGAGTACGACAAAGCGTGGAAATCATACATATGCCAACTCAAGATATACACATACAAAGTTATCACAGGATATTAAAAGTATTACACATTACATGTGTATTACATCATAACCAAGTCCAAAAGAAATATATACAAATATGTATACAAAAAGCTCACAAGTAGAAAGAAGATCTCGTGAGTCAAAAGGTAAGTCTGGCACGAGGGGACTGGAACTAGTCCGCCTGCTCACTAAGGTAAGCTTGGTCCTCTGTGGATGGCTCCACTTCGTTCCAAGCTTCGAAATCTGAATGTGCAAATCCAAGGAGTCAAGACATATAACAATAAACAAACTATAGCCAAGTGGCTAAGGGACATGAATAAGGAAAGATGAACAGTCATAAGGAATATCAGCTAACAAGTATGAAAAGCATGAAGAGATAAAATCCTAATACCATGAATCTACAGTTAACGTCTTATTATTATTACTTGTCTTCCTGTGATATCTAACTATGTGACCCAGCGTCCCAGAGCACATAGATCCATATCCTAGTAAAGCAAGGTTGTTATTGGAAACAGCGGTTGTATCGACGAACTATGTTTACAGTGGGTCCCGTGCATGCCCGGGACCACGGTCCAGGGTGTTCCGTTGCTTGATGACGGAACCAGCCGCAAGGCCTATCAGGAGGGACTTATGTATGCCCTTTGCCATGACTGTATCAGGAAGAGGGAGCAAGCACTCCCTCGGTCCCCTGGAGGCCCTCAGGTCAGACCGGAAATATAATTGTACAATATACCTAATGCCACTGTAAACACGAACACATATCGATATCCGCATGTTTCCCCCGACCCATATGTAAGTTGGTCCATTTTATACAAAAGTCAAGTGCATCATGCTTGGTTTAAGAGATAGCATGATAAAAGGTGATATTCACTATTTAACGAGTCATGAAACGAGAATATGTAATAACAAGTCATGAAGTAACAAGTGGTGAGATCCATCAAGTAACATGTCATGTAATATCAGTTATGAAGCATAAACAGGAATAATATGTTACACATGTATCAAAGATAAAATCCAAATTCAATAGGAAATCAACTAAGTCAGACATTCAGAATTAGTCGACTAGGTGGAAGGATTAGTCGACTAATAGGGGTCTTAAGTCGACTAACAGTCTAGATGAGTCGACTAAAACTGGTTCCAGAGAGTTGTAATTCTGTTTCAGGAAAAGTTAGTCGACTAGGGTTGTAAGGGTAGTCGACTAACAGGGAACTACTAGTCGACTAATGGATACTTAAGTCGACTAGTCTGTGGTACAGAGAGTTGATGTTTTATTTCAGGAAAACAGGAGTCGACTGGGGAGAAATGGGTAGTCGACTAGGGGTCTCTAGTCGACTGGAAATCTGGTCTAGTCGACTAAAACTGTGAAATCAAAAAAGGTTAAGTTTCAACTAAAGTGGATTAGTCGACTGGTCCCTAGGTTAAGTCGACTAATCGTGGGGAAAACTGTGACAGAACAGATTTTCTGGTGGTTGTTCTTGATGGTCTAAAAGTGGGATTTTTATGGCACAAGTGTACATAATTTGTCAACACAAGTATACAAAGGAGTTTACAAGTCTTGGTGAGTAGATATACTCACTAGGATGGGTTTGATTGAAGCTTTACGAGTCCGGGAAGAGTGTGGTCGTCAAATGGCACCTATGTGATCCTTGGCGACGAAAAGAGCTACGATCCAAGCTCCAAATCAGTTGCTTGAGCTAGAGGTGAAGATCTTGTGGTGTTCTTGGAGTTAGGGTTGAGGTTGAGAAGAATGAGGGAGTTGGTGAGAGCTTTCTCTTTTGTTGAAGTGGAGAAGAAGAGAAGTGAAATGTAAAGGAAGAGGTTAAATATGATGGGGATTTTGTGAAGGAGGTGTAATAAGATAGAAGTGAAGGGTGTTTTTGCAAAAAGGAGGGGGTGAGGTGCCCCTCACCTGGCCACTTGGCCGGCCACGGGAGAGAGAGAGAGAGAGAGTGGCATTAATGAGGAAGTAGGTGGGAACTGAGGTGGAATTTGTGGAGAATTGCAATTATTGGAAAATTGGGAAATTAGGAGTTTGTGAAGGAAGTAAAGGGAATAAAGAAAAGGAAAGGAAATAGAATTATAAAAGGAAGATATTTTCTTTGGCTTGAAAAATTAAAAATGTTGAAAAGACAAATTTCCAGGTTTAGTCAAAGTTGCGGAAACATTCCGGAAAATGCCGAAATCGTCCGAAATTCAAGTATCTCGGAACGACCCGAAAGTTTCACCAAAAATCAATAATAATATATGAAGACTAATAGTGAAATCCTTTTTAAGAAATACTTTATAGTTTTTAAAACTAAAAATCCCGGAATCAGTTATCTACCGACTCCGTTAGAATTTTCATAAATTCATAAAATTCTCAGAAAAAGTATTTAGATAGAAAACAGGATTCTAAGAAATAAAGCCTAAAGGACTTTCTAGAAATTCCTAACTGTTTGGAAAATAAAAATTCGGGAATCGATCAGTGACACTGGTCGACACCGTTTTTGAAGAAATTCATTTTAATTCAGGAAAAATCCAGAAAATCATATAAAATCTAATATATTAGAAAATGATATTTGAAATTGAAATCGGTCAAATACAGGAAGTAAATCAAAAAATACGATCGAAAAGCTGAATACGCAACTAAGTACGTATTTTGGAAACGGGGTATTACAATCCATCCACCTTACAAAAATTTCGTCCTCGAAATTTCATAAGGCGAAAGGTAACAGGAAAAGTAACAGATAGAGAAGGATAAGATGGAAGATAACGGTAGAGAAGAATAGAAGGAAAGAGTCTTACCATTCAAGATGTGAAAAGTTGAGGATAGCGCTCACGGATAACGTCCTCTCGTTCCCAAGTGGCCTCTCCTGGCGCATGTCTGTTCCAAGACACCAATACCAATGGTATAGCCTTGTTTTTCAGTATCTTCACACTTCTGTCCAGAATGGCCATCGGCTGTTCCTGATATGATAAATCTGGCTGCAGTTCCAGTTCGGAATGATCCAAAATATGACTATCATCCTTGACATACTTCCTCAACTGAGATATGTGGAAAACATTGTGCACTCCGTCCAAAGATGGAGGTAAGGCCAATCTGTAAGACACATCTCCCACTCGCTCCAAAATCTCGAATGGGCCGATATATCTTGGACTAAGCTTTCCACGAAGACCGAACCGGATAACTCCCTTGGTAGGTGATATCTTCAAGAACACATGATCTCCTGCCTGGAATTCCAATGGCCTTCTCTGTGAATCTGCCCAACTCTTCTGCCTACTCTGTGCTGCCCTGAGGTGATCTCTGATGACTCTGACTTTCTCTGTTGTCTGAATCAGGATCTCTGGTCCCAAAAGTCTCCTCTCACCGACTTCATCCCAACAAATCGGTGATCTGCACTTTCTTCCATACAGTGCCTCAAAAGGTGCCATCTTGATACTTGCCTGATAACTGTTGTTATAAGAAAATTCGGCCAAATGAAGATGGTCTTCCCATGATCCCTTGAACTCAATCATGCAGGCCCTTAGCATATCTTCAAGGATCTGGATGGTCCTCTCTGATTGTCCGTCTGTCTGAGGATGATATGAAGTACTGAACTTCAGACGAGTTCCCAGACTCTCTTGGAGACTTTCCCAGAAATGAGATCTGAATCTGGTGTCTCTGTCTGAAACAATACTAACTGGAACTCCATGTAGACGAACTATCTCCTTCATGTACTTGTCTGCCAGAACCTCTGTTGACTGACCCACCCTGAATGGTATGAAGTGGGCTGACTTGGTGAGGCGATCAATGATTACCCACACGGCATTATTACCCTTAGGACTGCGAGGTAATGCCGTGACAAAGTCCATGGTGATGTGCTCCCACTTCCATTCGGGTATCGGCAAAGGTTGTAGAAGTCCGGCTGATCTCTGATGCTCTATCTTTATCTGCTGGCACACCAAGCACTTGGCTACAAACTGAGCTATCTCCCTCTTCATAGCATTCCACCAAAACTGCTTCTTGATGTCCTGATACATCTTGGTTCCCCCTGGGTGTATAGAATAAACTGAACTGTGAGCTTCTGCTAGGATCTTCTGTCGAACTTCTCCTTGGGGAACACAAAGTCTGCCTCCAAAATATAATGCACCATCTGGATGAATACAGATATCAGTCCTCAATCCAGCCTCTATCTGAGCTCTGAATTTCTGCAATCTGGGATCTTCCTTTTGAGCTTCCTTGATCTCATCTATCAATGCTGACTGAATCCGTAAAGTCATGAACTGTCCTGCCTTCTCAGTTCCTCGAACTATCATCAAGTCCAATCTGATGAAGTCTTGAATCAACTCCTTCTGCTGAGTGAGCTGGACAAGCACTCTATTCTCTGGCATCCTGCTCAGTGCATCTGGAACTGTATTGACCTTGCCTGGATGATATTGCAAGTCAATATCATAGTCCGCCATAAGTTCAAGCCACCTCCTCTGCCTCATGTTCAACTCTTTCTGTGAGAAAATATACTTGAGGCTCTTGTGATCAGTGTATATCAACACTTTATCTCCCAGAAGATAATGCCTCCAAATCTTCAAGGCAAAGATAACAGCTGCTAGCTCCAAGTCATGAGTTGGGTAATTCCGCTCATGAGTCTTCAGTTGCCTAGATGCATATGCTATGACATGATCATGTTGCATAAGTACACATCCCAGGCCTTTTCCTGATGCATCACTGAATATGACCATCCCTCCTCTCCCTGAGGGAGTCTTCAAGATTGGAGCTGAAATGAGCCTCTGCTTCAATTGCTCAAAGGCTGCAGTACACTCTTCTGTCCAAATGTACCTTTCTCCTTTCCTGGTGAGCTTGGTCAACGGGGCTGCAATCCTAGAGAAATCCTGGACAAAGCGTCTGTAATATCCGGCTAGTCCAAGAAAACTCTTAATCTCAGTCACCGTCCTCGGAATCGGCCAATCTCTCACTGCCTGGATTTTGCTGGGATCAACTGAAATTCCTTCTGCTGAAACCATGTGTCCAAGGAAGGCTATGCTGTCCAACCAGAACTCACACTTGCTCCTCTTGGCATGAAGCTGCTCCTGCTGGAGAGTCTGCAACACAATCCTCAAGTGTTCTGCATGCTCCCTGTTGTTCTTTGAATAGATCAAAATGTCATCTATGAAAACAACAACAAACTGATCCAGATAGGGCGAGAACACTCGGTTCATTAAATCCATGAAAACTGCAGGGGCATTGGTGACTCCGAAAGGCATAACTAGAAACTCATAGTGGCCATAACGGGTCCTGAATGCCGTCTTCGGGATATCCTCCTTCTTCACCCTCAGCTGATGGTAACCCGACTGTAAATCCAATTTAGAGAATACACGGGCTCCATGAAGCTGATCAAACAGATCATCAATCCTGGGTAAAGGATACTTGTTCTTGATGGTTACCTTGTTCAATTCTCTATAATCAATACAAAGTCTCTTACCACCATCCTTCTTGTTCGCCAATAGTACTGGAGCTCCCCATGGTGAAGTACTTGGCCTAATCAATCCCCTGTCTGAATATTCCTGCAGCTGCTTCTTCAAAATCTCTAACTCCGTCGGTGCCATCCTGTACGGAGCCTTGGATATAGGAGCTGCTCCTGGAACTGTGTCAATGGAGAACTCGATCACCCTGTCAGGTGGCAGTCCTGAGATCTCAGCAAACACTCCTGGGAATTCATTCCACACTGGTACCTTCTGCTTCTGAACCTCCGAAGTAGTCATCCGAGTCTTTCCCTTGGTAGACTTCACTTCTCCACTGAATTGGAACTCCGGTTGATGAGGGATTCTGAAATTAATTTTCTTCTCCCTACAATCAATAACTGCATGGTACTGACTGAGCCAGGTCATGCCTAAGATTACGTCGTACCCTTTGGTGTCTAGTACGATCATATCTATGGCCAAGATCTTATCACATAGTTCTACTGGACAATCAGTACAGACTCTAGAAGATATGACTACCCCATTCCCTGTACTAATCTCCCATTTGTGGTCTAAAGATCTAACAGGTATAGAATGCAAAGCCACAAAATGGTCTGAGATATAACAATGGGATGCACCTGAATCGAAGAGAGCGAGAACAGGTTTCGAATGAACTCTGATGTTACCTGTTATCACCTCCTCTGAAGCCTCAGCCTCTTCTGCAGTCAGATTGTAAGCCTGACCTCTACCACGCCCTGCTGCAGTCCTAGCTCCTCTCTGGACTGGGCGAACAACATGCTGTGGAGGAAGGGGAAGAGCTCTCCTCATCACTGGTCCCTGATTCCTCTGCCCAAGTGGCCCTGGAAGTGCCCTCTGTCCATTCGGTCCTTGAGGTGCCGGCAAAGCTTGGTTGGCAAACCCAATTCTCCTGTGTGGACAAGCTTCAATGGAATGATCTCGAGATCCACACACCAAACACCATCCATTTGCCCTACGGCAATTCTGCTGAGAATGACCTGGTTTCTGGCAAAAGTTGCAGATAGGACCTGGTCGAGCCATCTGGTAAGGAGCTGGTCTGAATGGTTGCCTCATCTGAACCTTTGCTGCTCTGTATGGGCCTCCTCTTCCCATTGGTGCAAACGGCCTCTTCATGGCCTGGTTCCTCATCTGGTTGGCTTGCTTCTTCTCTAACCCACGCTCCACCTCTCGAGCTATGGTGAGAACTTCTGAATAAGTCTTCAGTTGCTGGGGCATCAAGAAGACCTGTATGTCCATATGCAGGCCCTGCTGGAATCTGCTTGCCCGCTTCTCCTCATCCGTCACCATGTACGGAGCAAAGCGGCTGAGTCTGAGAAACTCCGCGGCGTACTCGTCCACGGACTTGTTCCACTGCTGGAGTCTGATAAACTGCTCTTCCATATCTTTCTGAGCAGTAACAGGGAAGAATCTGCTGTAGAAACTCTTGGAGAACGTGTCCCAGGTGACAGGCTTCTCCAATCTGGCCTCTTCAGCGAGCCACCAAGTCCTGGCTATATCTTTCAACTGAATCTTGGCGACCTCAACTTGGTTCTCCTTTGGTACTCTGGCTGCATTCAGCAAATCTGTGGTGTCTGTCAGCCATTGCTCAGCATCCAGGGGTTTCTCTTCACCCGTGAATATGGCTGGTTGTAGCCTCCTGAAGTCTGATATATTCCCCGGCCTCTGTTCCTTTGGAGCTGTCAACTCTTGCCGGAGAAGCTCAGTCTGCTGCTGCTGGTTCTCCATCATTGTCTGAATGACCCTTAGAATATCCACATTCTCTCCCGTGGGTCCATTCGAAGCTTGCCCCGAGTGGTTACGGCCCGTCCTTCGCTCCATACCGAGTTAGGAATAGAAAACTGGAATTTGAAAACAATTGGAAGGAGTTTAGGATACAAGGGAATGAATCGAGGAAGGAATCAAGAAGGACTTAATAACTTTGTATATTGTAGTTGGCATTAGCAAATTACTAGAATTTGCTGCTTGATTGTACTTTAGGTTTGAGAGCCTAAGCTCTGATACCAACCTGTAACGCCCCGATTCCACGGATACGGGGACGTTACTGCGACGTATATACGTAGATCATAAATTGCCCCCACGTATATACGCTAAGCATAAAGTACAACAAAGATCAGAGTACGACAAAGCGTGGAAATCATACATATGCCAACTCAAGATATACACATACAAAGTTATCACAGGATATTAAAAGTATTACACATTACATGTGTATTACATCATAACCAAGTCCAAAAGAAATATATACAAATATGTATACAAAAAGCTCACAAGTAGAAAGAAGATCTCGTGAGTCAAAAGGTAAGTCTGGCACGAGGGGACTGAAACTAGTCCGCCTGCTCACTAAGGTAAGCTTGGTCCTCTGTGGATGGCTCCACTTCGTTCCAAGCTTCGGAATCTGAATGTGCAAATCCAAGGAGTCAAGACATATAACAATAAACAAACTATAGCCAAGTGGCTAAGGGACATGAATAAGGAAAGATGAACAGTCATAAGGAATATCAGCTAACAAGTATGAAAAGCATGAAGAGATAAAATCCTAATACCATGAATCTACAGTTAACGTCTTATTATTATTACTTGTCTTGCTGTGATATCTAACTATGTGACCCAGCGTCCCAGAGCACATAGATCCATATCCTAGTAAAGCAAGGTTGTTATTGGAAACAGCGGTTGTATCGACGAACTATGTTTACAGTGGGTCCCGTGCATGCCCGGGACCACGGTCCAGGGTGTTCCGTTGCTTGATGACGGAACCAGCCGCAAGGCCTATCAGGAGGGACTTATGTATGCCCTTTGCCATGACTGTATCAGGAAGAGGGAGCAAGCACTCCCCTCGGTCCCCTGGAGGCCCTCAGGTCAGACCGGAAATATAATTGTACAATATACCTAATGCCACTGTAAACACGAACACATATCGATATCCGCATGTTTCCCCCGACCCATATGTAAGTTGGTCCATTTTATACAAAAGTCAAGTGCATCATGCTTGGTTTAAGAGATAGCATGATAAAAGGTGATATTCACTATTTAACGAGTCATGAAACGAGAATATGTAATAACAAGTCATGAAGTAACAAGTGGTGAGATCCATCAAGTAACATGTCATGTAATATCTGTTATGAAGCATAAACAGGAATAATATGTTACACATGTATCAAAGATAAAATCCAAATTCAAATAGGAAATCAACTAAGTCAGACATTCAGAATTAGTCGACTAGGTGGAAGGATTAGTCGACTAATAGGGGTCTTAAGTCGACTAACAGTCTAGATGAGTCGACTAAAACTGGGTTCCAGAGAGTTGTAATTCTGTTTCAGGAAAAGTTAGTCGACTAGGGTTGTAAGGGTAGTCGACTAACAGGGAACTACTAGTCGACTAATGGATACTTAAGTCGACTAGTCTGTGGTACAGAGAGTTGATGTTTTATTTCAGGAAAACAGGAGTCGACTGGGGAGAATGGGTAGTCGACTAGGGGTCTCTAGTCGACTGGAAATCTGGTCTAGTCGACTAAAACTGTGAAATCAAAAAAGGTTAAGTTTCAACTAAAGTGGATTAGTCGACTGGTCCCTAGGTTAAGTCGACTAATCGTGGGGAAAACTGTGACAGAACAGATTTTCTGGTGGTTGTTCTTGATGGTCTAAAAGTGGGATTTTTATGGCACAAGTGTACATAATTTGTCAACACAAGTATACAAAGGAGTTTACAAGTCTTGGTGAGTAGATATACTCACTAGGATGGGTTTGATTGAAGCTTTACGAGTCCGGGAAGAGTGTGGTCGTCAAATGGCACCTATGTGATCCTTGGCGACGAAAAGAGCTACGATCCAAGCTCCAAATCAGTTGCTTGAGCTAGAGGTGAAGATCTTGTGGTGTTCTTGGAGTTAGGGTTGAGGTTGAGAAGAATGAGGGAGTTGGTGAGAGCTTTCTCTTTTGTTGAAGTGGAGAAGAAGAGAAGTGAAATGTAAAGGAAGAGGTTAAATATGATGGGGATTTTGTGAAGGAGGTGTAATAAGATAGAAGTGAAGGGTGTTTTTGCAAAAAGGAGGGGGTGAGGTGCCCCTCACCTGGCCACTTGGCCGGCCACGGGAGAGAGAGAGAGAGTGGCATTAATGAGGAAGTAGGTGGGAAATGAGGTGGAATTTGTGGAGAATTGCAATTATTGGAAAATTGGGAAATTAGGAGTTTGTGAAGGAAGTAAAGGGAATAAAGAAAAGGAAAGGAAATAGAATTATAAAAGAAGATATTTTCTTTGGCTTGAAAAATTAAAAATGTTGAAAAGACAAATTTCCAGGTTTAAGTCAAGTTGCGGAAACATTCCGAAAAATGCCGAAATCGTCCGAAATTCAAGTATCTCGGAACGACCCGAAAGTTTCACCAAAAATCAATAATAATATATGAAGACTAATAGTGAAATCCTTTTTAAGAAATACTTTATAGTTTTAAAACTAAAAATCCCGGAATCAGATATCTACCGACTCCGTTAGAATTTTCATAAATTCATAAAATTCTCAGAAAAAGTATTTAGATAGAAAACAGGATTCTAAGAAATAAAGCCTAAAGGACTTTCTAGAAATTCCTAACTGTTTGGAAAATAAAAATTCGGGAATCGATCAGTGACACTGGTCGACACCGTTTTTGAAGAAATTCATTTTAATTCAGGAAAAATCCAGAAAATCATATAAAATCTAATATATTAGAAAATGATATTTGAAATTGAAATCGGTCAAATACAGGAAGTAAATCAAAAAATACGATCGAAAAGCTGAATACGCAACTAAGTACGTATTCTGGAAACGGGGTATTACATAAAATAATAAAAGAAAACTTATGGCTACTAACTACCAATTGCTCCACTAACCATGCTAACCTCTTAGTGATAGTTGCCTCACATGGATTCTTGGCCATCACTAATCCTTGGCTTCAAGAGACGATACAGAGCATGGCCCATAAAATGGTTCTTCACATTCAAACTTACATCAAGAGCAAGCTAATACAAATATTAGATCATCAAAACCATTAGAAGCAAGCATGAAATAAGAGAGAGTTAGCTTGGTTAGCAAGTTAGCAAGTTAGATGTTAGAATCCATCATCATGAGCCATCAATGGCTCTTGCCTTGTGAGGCTATTTGATTCATGTGGATTATCAAGTAAGTGGTTAGATGGTTAGTGGTTAGTAGTTAGATTGCCATGAGAAGAAGAAAAGTTAGCCAAGCATCATGTAAAAGATGGAGAAGATTACATTGGAGAAGAAAGGAGGCACCTTTACATAGATTGTCACCATCTATTACATCAATCCCTCTCTATCTCTCTCTGAATTTCTCAGCCCTACTATAAGATCTAAAAAGAAAAGAAAATACAAAGAAATGAAATAAGAACACCTACCTACACTACACTAAAACATAGAAACCCTAGCCTAAAATTAAAAAAATGCCTCGTTTTGGACCTCTACAGGGATTTTATAGGCATAAGGGAGTTCTAGAAGACGAGACAGGGCCACGCGTCGAAAATCGACGCGTGACCCCACCAAATTGCCGCGGAATCTCGGCATTTGCCGCGGATCTCGGCAAAACTAGGGACTTAGGTCCCTGGTTTTGATGCGGGGATGCATGACGCTTCTAGGAGCTTCCTGGAATATCCCAATTCTAGTAATTTCGCCCGAATATTCGTCTGACGTGAGCAAAGGTCTAGGTTCGACGTACCTTCTAGAAGATCCCTTGCTTGGCCTCCAAGTAATGCGGATTTAATTACCCAAAATGGGTTTAATTAAGCTCTTATTACTCCTTTGCCCTTAAACTCTTGATTTACCTGCAAGAGAGACCAAAACACGATTTAGACCCACAATTTATTCATAAATCGGTGGGAAAATGCGATATAATAATGCAGAATTGTAGACTAATCACCTGCTGTCAGTTTTTCCTACTTTCTCAAACTCATGTTTGTTTGACACCAACCAAGAAAGAAGAAAAAAGTCGGTGACATCAGCAAAATTTACTCTTTTCCTTCTTGCAGTTTCAACTTATTTTGGGTTGAAAATGCTTGGAAAACTGACATGCGCGAGGCCCACTCTCATGCTTTCCTTGAGAAAGCTTGATAAAACTGACACATGTTAGTTTTCTCTCAAAGTGCTTTGTAGTCAAACAACCCCTTAGCAGAGAGGTTTAGAAATAAAAAGAACAATGGTTAAGGGGTTCGGTTCATGTGTGTGAGCCACATACACATATTATAAGAATGCTAATTACGTGTCAATGCAAGATTGACTCTTTTATAATATGTGTGTAGCTCATATACATGAACCAAATCGGTACTTGAGATGGTAGTTGCCACATTATACGAGAGGAGAGAAGAAACTTTTCTTACCCGTCTCCTTGACTAAATTGGCCATTACTGTTTATCTTACCCTTTTTTCTAACTTCAACCCAAAACCCAGGCGCAGGGAAAAGAAAACTCAAAAGGGAACAAAAGAAAAAAGAAATAAAAGACAAAAAAAATAAATAAATAAAAGAAGAAGAAAAGAACGGGGACACTAACTGATTAGATCGGATCTTCCTCCTCCGTAAGGAAAAAAGAAGGGGGAAGTCAATCCTCTGCTGCTGTTGGGATTTCTCCCTCTTCCCAATGCCCATGTCCCCCTCCTGTTCCTACTTCAACTCCCCCAGCTTTGTCACAAAGAGCTTCTGATTGAGATGCACACGGATAAAGATTTAGGGGAAAGAGTGTTGAGACTTTGAGAGTAATAGGAGTGTGAGCCCTTGGGCACATAAATTCTGTATCCTTGTCAAGGAAAACGGGGGCATCAACATGATGGGAGTGGGAGTGGGAGTGGGAGTTGGCGTGGGGTTCCTTGTTCCAGTGATTCCTTGAGAGTGATACCCATGGCTGCAGCAGGTCATTGGTTTTGCTCCTTGTTCTCCCCAATTGGAGGAAACCCAATGAACAAGTTCAATTACATCAATTTTTAGTATTATTGTTGTTACTTTTTGCAAGCTAGTAGTCCATGTGGATGGATAGATGGTAGATCTTGGTCACCAGCAGCGTAGAGATGGATTCAGGGAGTGGGTTCTTCTCCATGGATGAGCCCCACTTAGATCCCAAGTGGCTCATTGATCCCAAGCTTCTCTTTGTTGGCCCGAGGATTGGGGAAGGTGCCCATGCCAAAGTCTACGAGGGAAAGTGAGTTCAGTTCTTGAATCTTGGGGAGTTTTTTTTTTTTTAATATTTTATTTACATGATCTGTATCGAAATTTTGTATTCATGAGTTGGTTTGTTGTGTAGGTATAAGAATCAGAATGTTGCAATCAAGATTGTGCACAAAGGGGACACCCCTGAGGAAGTGGCAAGAGGGAGGGTAGATTTATGAGGGAGGTTGCCATGCTCTCTAAAGTCCAGCACAAGAACCTCGTTAAGGTTTGGTTTTGCTGATCTATGGGTAGAATTGTTCTTTCATTCTTTTCTTTTCTTTTCTTTCTTGTTGGGCTTGATGTATTGTAAATTTTGCAGTTCATTGGGGCTTGCAAGGAGCCTGTAATGGTGGTAGTTACTGAACTTCTGCTGGGAGGATCGCTGCGGAAGTACATGCTGAATATGAGGCCAAGGAGTTTGGACCCTCGTGTGGCGGTTGGGTTTGCACTGGATATTGCTCGGGCCATGGAATGCTTGCATTCCCATGGGATCATTCATCGCGATCTGAAACCTGGTAAATTTCCTTGGTTCTAGTGATCATGAGTTTGTGAGTTATGCATTTCACTGATTTTTTTATGGAATTGGAGCTTATACACTGGTCTTAGATGTTGATGGATGTTGCATGTCTTATGCTGGTGATTTATTAAGCTCGTAATTTTTCACTGTGCCCTCGTCCAGTGTGCTGTTACTATGTTTGATGGCTCACTTAACATTTCCATTTATGTTGGTTGTCACATTTATTGCATATCCAGTAGGATTTGGACTGTTTAGAATCTTTAGATAGATATATGGCTTTGGTGGAATTGCATATTCTAAAATCTCACAGCTTCTCTTCATAGTAAATCTTTCTTTGACCTCTCTTGTGTGTTTTGTTGCCCGACCTCTCATGGAAATCAGATAATTTTCCTTCTTTAGCTTTGAAGAAAATGGAACTTTTGCCACTTTGCATTGCTTGCCAGAAAATTGATGGATGGTTATGTGCTTTATCTTCTCAAATTAACAACTGATTTAGGCAAAACTTGAAGATAGATAAATATTACTATTTACAAGTGAGGAAACTAATACTTGATTAAGGATTATGGTTGTCTTATTTTTAAACTCAGGAAACCCACTATGCCTTTTGTTTTACAATGCAGCATATATCATGGAGTAACCTACAATTTGTCTTATCTGTAGAAAAATACCTTAATGTTTCACTACCTTTATAGGTAAATATCCAATGCTGATTTTCTTCAGCATTAAGTATGCTAATGCTTCAAGGTGTTGTACTTTTCTATCTTCTTGTCCTGCATCTGGACATATGAATATTCCAAATTTTTATGTGATTAGCACTTGACAATTTTTGACAGTTTTGAACCTTATTTGTAATCTATTTTAGCCTAACTTTTTTTCTCTAACTTCTTTCATCTTCATTTACTTTCTTTGTAAACCCTAACTCAAAAGAATATTCGAAAGAAACTTCAGTCAACTTTAAAAGTGTTTAACTATAAAAAACTACATCTTTTTGATATTAAAAGGAGTTGCAAAAAAATTACATATAATTACGAGCATGGTTTACAATTTTAGTATTGGTATTGGTATTGGTATTGACTAATGTTTTTTGTATCGATATCACCGATATAGCCGTCAATATTGGTCGTATCAGTAACATCACTTGATATCGGCCAATGTTATAGGGTTAATATTGTATTGGATATCTCAAAACCTGATAGAGTATTGCTTATATATATGATGTTAAACTCCAAAACTATATCTTTATTGATATTGAGAAGAATTGCAAAAATCATGAGCAAATTTCTCTTTATATAGACTCATACAAAACCAAATCTTACTTAAACTATGATTCATAATATTACTAGGATGTTAAGACTGTAAATATTATTAGGACTCTTAACATCCCTCTGAACTTATTATGGTATGATATCAGGAGTTTATTTAACAAAAAGTTTAAAAAACGAATATTAAAATTACTAAAGTGCTAAAAATAAACTCTGAATTGTTGATGCTGATGTCAAACTGCCGAATCACTAAAGCTGATTTCGAGTTGCCAATCAAACCAAGCTAAAATCTGAGTCAAAGTGAAACTAAACCGTTCATTATGCAAAGACTTTTCAAAAGGTAAAATATTCATCTTCTTGGAGAGCTTTTGAATTTTATAAATCTCCAAACTCAATAAAAGTAGGTTTTGGTAGATTCTTAAACTCGATAAAGAGGAGGTTTTGAGAGATACTTAAACTTGATAGAATATAGGTGTTGAGAGATCCTTAAACTCAGTACAAGAGAAGGTTTTGAGAGACTCACAAATTCAATAGAAAATTACCAAATCCAATTAGTAATGATCAAACAAATCAACCAATGTGTCCAGAACGCTCAAAAAATAGGAATCAGCTCTTAAATCACCAAAATCATACTTTGATACATCGATATATGATTAAAAAGTTTTAGTCTTTCTAAATAACAACAAATCTGGATGCAGGTTTGGAAGCTAGACTTAAAATCAATTAGATTAGGAAAATAGAGTTGTATACATCTTTATATGATTAAAACAATTTCAGTCTTCTTCATAACAACAAATCTGGATGCATATTTAGGAAACCAGACTTAAAATCAATTAGATTAGGAAAATAGAGTTGTAATAGGATTAGGAAAATAGAACAGTACTAGAATTGGAAAAACAGACTCATAGTTAGATTCAAAAATTGAATTGTAAATCAGATTTAAATTTTGAGAAAGATAGATAAGAAAAAAGTAAAGAAAAATTACGAATGAACATTGACTGCTAGCACTGATCATGATTAACAGTGTTCTTGCATTGTTCACATGAACAATACCTTTTTTAAATGCAATAGGGGCTTTATGAAGAAAGCAAGAAAGAAAGATAAAGAAAAAGAAAAAACAAAAAAGGAAAGGAATAATAATAATAAGAAAGATAGCAAGAACGAGTTAGGTCGTGGAGATTTTAATCAAGAACCCTACCATTTTAAACTACAAAGGATTAGATCTTTATTGATATTGAGAATAATTATAAATATAATTATATAGTCATGAGCAATTCTCCCTATATAGACCTATACAAGAAGAAATTCTACTTAAATGATGACTCATGATATTACTAGAACTCTAGGACACCAAATACTATTACTATTAGGACTCTTAACATATCATATTTGGTTGATATTTGAAACCACAATCATAAGCAATCCTCTTCTTATGTTGACCCTATACAAAATCAAATTCTACTCAAACAATGGCTCACAATACTACTAGTACGCTTTAAGATTTCAAATACTAGTAATATTCTATAACCAAACTCATGATGATATGACATTGGGAGTTTATGTAGCAAAAACTGGAAGACAAAACATCCTGCCTCATACTCATGATGCTATGACTTTGAGAGTTTGCCTAATAAAAACTGAAAGCAAATATTGAAGCTATTGCATTACTAATGCTGAAGCCGAAAAGCTAAAATTATTGATGCTGCAATACTAATTGTGGTGTAAATGTTGAATTGTTGATGCTGATGTCAAATCTACATAAAAGTCTATATTTGAAACCGAATAAACTAAATGTGAAGTTTTCTAATGAACAGTGTTGTGAACAATACTGCATTGAACAGTACTTGTGAAAACTATGATGAATACTACTCGTGAACATTAAAAAGTGTTTTTTTATAAAGAACCACAAAGGGGAGATAGGGGAAGAAAGAAAGAAAAAGAAAGAAGAGTGAAGAAAGATGACCAGGGTGCGTCAGGTGGTGCAGGTCATGGTGGAAATTTGGATACAAAACCTCGCGGCTTGGACACAATGTTAAATTATGATAAACTAAATCTTTATTATATTCAAAAGAGTTGCAAAATTCAACTACGTAAATAATGAGCAATCTTCTTGTCTGTGTGCAAAATCAAATTTCACTCAAACTATGACTCATAATGCTACTGGGAGTTTATGAGATTCCAAATACTATCAGGGCTTTCTAGTTAAATAACTCTACTAGTTAAATAATTATTTATTATATCTAACAAAAAGAATTAGAAAGGAGAACCCATCATTACCCGCCTCATGTAGGAGAAGAACCCATTCAAAACAACCTCAAATAAGAAGAAAGAGACCGTCAACTTCTTTCTTGTGTTTTATCTTCATTCAAATCCATTGTCAGCTCTTCTTTTCTTTGCGTTAACCATAGAAACCCATCTTAAAAAAATACCCTTTCTTCTATAACAGGCCTGGAAATCCACCTCTAAAATCCTGATTTCTTAAAATCAATGAAGACCTACTTTTGAATCCCACTCTCTCAAATCGGTGTTCAAATTGAGTTTTTTTTAGGTGAAAGGATTTGAGTTTTGGTTATAAGCTTGAAATTAAATTTAGAATTTGTCATGGGATTAGAGTTTGATTTGGTTGAAATGAGTTAGAGTAGAAATAGGATTTCTATTTCTACTAGAATTTCTTTTTGTTTTGGTTTCCTACTCCAACTTGAATACTGTGTATTATCCTAATCTTATTAGGATTAGAGGTTTCCTTATCATGTAATTGTTATGCATATATATTTGGGGCATTGTCCACATCAATAATAATACGGTCTTCTCTTCTTCTTTCTTCTCTTCTCATCTCTTTATATTTTCAAACTTCACTTGGTATCAGAGAAACTTGAAGGCACTGCGTTCGACGGGGACGGTAGCCCCTGTTCGGGGTTCATTGCAGAGCCCTGGAATTTTTTTTTGAGCATTGGATGATGGTTGCGTGATCGTTCATGGTGTTCGTGGTTCATTCCGTGATTATTTGTGGTATTAGTAGTTCGTTCCATGATCATTCGTGGTGTACGTGATCGTTCATGTGTGTTCATGGTTCGTTCTGTGATCATTTGTGGTGTTCGTAGTTCGTTCAATGATGGTTCGTAGTGTTCGTGGTTCGTTCGTGAATTGTTCATGGTTCGTCGTTGTAGTTCATCATTGTTCGTGGTTCAGTCGTTTATGAGATTTAGGGTTTTCTGCAAATCTTTATGTTCGTGGTTCATCATTGTTCGTTCGTGGTTCGTCGTTGTTTGTTCGTGGTGGTCGAGATGGTGGCTGTGATGGCAGTCGAGAGGTGGCCATGGTGGCGGTCGAGAGGTGGTCGTGGTGGCGGCCATGGTGGTTCGTTATTAGATGACCGTTGCGTGATCGTTCGTTGTTCTTCGTTCGTGGTTCATCGCTGTAGATCTCGATGTTCTTAATTCATTCGTTATGAGATCTAGGGTTTCTGTAGATCTCAATTGGTTGTTGGTATTGATTCGTTGTGAGATCATGTGGTCCACTTGCGTTGGTGGCCGTGGTCGTGGCCACAGTTGTAGTTTTTTGTTTTATGTAGCAAGCTGGGCATGTTTGTTTTTTATGCTCCAGTTTGAGGGAGTGTTAGAGTAGAAATCTAGGACTTCTCTTTATTTTGATTTATTTATTTTGGTTTTTTATTTTAGTTTCCTACTCCAAGTTGAACATTGTGTATTATCCTAGTTTTATTAGGATTAAAGATTTCCTTATCATGTAATTGTTATGCCTATATATTTGGGGTGCCGTCCACATCAATAATAATACGATCTTCTCTTCCTCTCTCTATACTTCCAAACTTCACTCTCTCTTCTTTAATCCATGAGAGCGAGCGAGGGAGGGAGGGTTTCAGGGGGAAAAGGCAATCCCTTATTCGTAGCAAGGGTAATATGGTAAATTGTGTTTGTTGTTATTCCCTTGTTGAGACAAAAAGGTATTTATGTACTAAAATCTGTACAAGTTATTTATCCACAAAGGTGGTGTAACAGTGTTATGTTTTTGCACTGAGTCATAAAAGTTTCTACTGATTTAGTGTGAATGTTGAGTTGAACTGCAAGTAATCCATATTGATTTTCATATTTCTTTTTGTCTTTGTTTAGGGAAAAGAAACTTGTTTGTTATTAGAGCTTCATACAAAGAAGAACTACCTTTCTATTTAAATCTGGGATTCAGATTGAGGTTAGATTATGAAGTATTCTCTGTGATAGGTCCTTATTTGTGTTGTGAGTAATTTTTTTCAAGTTGGTGCTCATGGAAATCCAAATTTCTCCCAGTTCAACTGTGAAGGACGCATAGAAAATCTGTACCTGAGAATTGGTTTAATGGAATATTCTATTTGCAAGAATTCTATAAAAAATATTATTGTTAAATCTTTTAGGTCATGGGGGTTAAATACATCATATGAGATTGAATTTCACATTTACTATTAGCTACTTTACCCGTTTATTTGTTTATGTTTTGTGAGATTATGGTACTTTCAGAACTCGTTTTGGTTTTTGTTGGTCAAGTTCCTGCCTCTTTAACTCAACAAACTTAGTTAATACATAAAGTATCATTTTTCTTAAATTTTTTTATTTAAAACTAGTGGGTTACCTTTTGATGCATAAGCTTCCACCATAATGACATCTCATAGTTATTGACTGACTTGTCAGCTTGAAAGGATATCACTAGAGAGTTAATGTCATTTATCTTCTCAAATCTAATTCACTTTAAGTAGTTTGAAGGTTTCTTTCAGAGTGTAGTAAGCTCTTAATGCTTTCTGTTTGTCAAATCATCGGATCAACTTGGAGGACCTTAATACGGAGTACTCTTGTACTACTAAACTGCCTACTATTACTGTGGACGCCTCCCTTTCCCTTCCCTTGCCATATTTGTCTTACGATGTAGAGTTCTGCCTGCTAAAAGTACTTTGTTCATCCGTGGCAACACGACATATATGACCATCTGTAATGGCACTACACTTCCCAGACAGTTACTAATTTGCCTTTACTTTCAATTGCAATTTAGTGTTGTTGAATACTTGATTTGTTGTCAAGCTGTTATCCCTTTTTACGGTACATTATTTTGTAGTGTGTGTTTTTTGTTTGCGAGGCCTGCGTTTGTTAAGTAAATAATTTGGATACTTCACCAGCAAATTATTGTCTTAAAATTGCAGAAAGAAAGAAAATACTGTACCTTTTGTGATGCAATCACCTTGAATATTAGGCACGTTGGCACCTTGCGCATGCCTTGTACGTCACACACTAAGATGTTCAGGAATTGGTGAAATATAAATGCCATTGGATCTTGCTTGCTTCCCAGGTGAATTTACAACATTCCAATTAAAGGACTAAGAAGGTAGGTTGGTTATGGGCCTAGGCCGGCCTAAGGCACGATGGACTAAAAATTTCATTATATGGGTCAGCACGATGGGCTTTGGGCCGTGGTTGGGCGGTAAATTTTATGGAGCATATAGTTTCGGGTTGTGTCTGGGCTCACCTTGGTTCGGCCTGGCACGGCCCATGAATGCATGAATGGAGCTCCACTTGGCCGACATTATAGGCTGGCCCAATTAATAATACTGTGTTTTTAGCTCTTAATTAAATTCTCTTATCAATTTAAGTTCTATCGAGCGATCTCAACCGTTAATGATATTAGATCTCATATAAGCCGTTGATACTAATTATGATAATTTTAAAAAATGTGTCTCAGTCTATACTCTTGAAAGCCCTAGATTTCATCTACCTATCGACAGTGACTCTCTCCCCCGACCCCCTGCCGCCTCCTCTCGCTAAAACACCAATGCTGACTAATTCTTAAGAATGAGTTACATTGATGACATTAGAAATTAGTTTAATTTGTAATTCTTTTGTAATTACTTGTTAATATCTTAAGTAGCTAGATTTTAACCTTATTAGTTTTCATGTATGAATTTTTAAAGTAAGTTATAAAAGTTAACTATTTTAGAAACTATTCGGCACAAAATGTGTGAATTAAGCACAATATAGACATAAAATAGTAGGCTCAATTCCGACTCGACTGAGCCGACACGATTCAAGCACGAATAGAGACACGAACGAGCCGGTCCTGTATGGCATGTGGGCGGGCCCAGTATCCATTGGATTGGTACATGGGCTTATAGGTTTATGCCATACAGTACACCGTGGGTCTTGCATGGGCCTAGGTGTTTTTATGTGGGCAGGGCCTGGGCTTGACTTGGCACGGCATAACATAGCCCATTATGAACTCTATTAAGAAGGAAACTTCATATCGTGATGCTGATTGTGAAGAGACAACTAAAAGAGTTGTAGTCAGATACATGTGTGGTCAATTCTCCAATGCAATCAAGTGTAGAGTTTGTCTATCTTAGCGTCATTGAAGCGGTGCACAATCAATCACCTAGGTAATGACATGGATACAGAAGAGGTGATGACAATGCCGATAGCTCTACCATTAGGGATCTCGAGGTGATGACAATGACATGGAAATTTGTATATACTAAGTCTACAATAAGTGAATCAAGTGATTGGCATGCATGTTCAAAGGTTTTCTGATTGGTGGAGTTTGAGTGCGCATCTAAGAGCTTTACTGTTGAGATTAATTATTTGGTTTGTAAAGGCTGCCTACTAAAATGACTGTCAATATTACAACAACAACAACGACTAAGCCATTTGTCCCAAGTATTTGGGGGTAGGCTACATGAACCAAAAGAGATTTATGCCGGATCGGACACATGGATCAGCTTTCTCCACTCATTCCTATCGAGCTATATGCCTTCACTAAGACCTTTAGCCTCTATATATTGTCGTATTACCTCCATCCATATTTTCTTCGGTCTCCCCTGTGCTCTTTTAACTTGCCCTAAATTGATACACTCTACTCGCCGGACTGTCAATATTACAGAATCAATGAAATAACTGGCATCCAAATCATAAGCAAGGCCAAAAGTAAAGTCAAAAGGTGAAAGTTCCTATTGAAACGCCAGCACAGGGAACATTCAAATTGAAATGGGATTCACTGTATCTGTATGACATCCAGACACATAAACTACTGGGATCTGACCAAATGCAACGAAGAGATCAACTTAAGGTTTTCTACTCACGCCACATTGTTTCATGGTGTTGGCTTGATCATTCCAACCATCAGTCCTCCACTGCACTTACGTAATTTGGCCATTTCCTCTAAATTTTTATAAGATAGTTCAGGAAGGTTCACATTGGACTCAGTTCTTTAGGCATGTTCTTCAATTTTCTGATTAGGATCTTTGTGCCTGAACAATTCTTATAATTCGTCTAAGTACTTTGAGATAGCTAGCTATTCTTGTCACTTTAACTGCAGAAGAGTTGCTTTTGGCAATCACTGACTGAGCCTCAAAGTTTTGAAAGAAACAACTTGTGTGGTATAGAATGTGAAAAGTTTGTCATGGTTTAAAATCTTGGTATCAAAACCGGTATGGCCAATGGTTTTTATTATCGATATCGTCAATATTGGACGATAACTTCAGCCATATCCGCCGATACAGGGTTAGTATTGTATCGGGTACCTCAAAACTCAATGTGATATTGCTGATATATATTGGAAACGCCAATATTTGAAACCATGACTTTATGCCTTAATCCTTCAGTGCATCATCTACCTATGGGCGTAAT
Source organism: Agave tequilana (assembly GCA_038442645.1). Classification (NCBI taxonomy): domain Eukaryota; kingdom Viridiplantae; phylum Streptophyta; class Magnoliopsida; order Asparagales; family Asparagaceae; genus Agave; species Agave tequilana. Next base: position 190,037 of record JAVJIF010008781.1, read on the forward strand.
ATTTGATTTAGGCAAGTAATATAAAGGCAGTTTATATTTGTGTGTGAGGAAAACAAAAAATTGAAGGTTCGGGTTCAAGATGTCATATGATGGGTTAAGGATTGAAATAGAACTGTCCAGAAGTGAAAGTTTTGTACTAAATTGTAGCAAGTATAAAAGCAACAACATGGATTTGGATTCAGGTCGAATTATGGGATATTTGGGCGGGAAAGAAGTAGAACAATAGATGAAAGTTTCTGTGTACACTACAACAATATATAGGCAACAACAAGATTTGGGATTCAGGTTATAGTTACTAGTCTTTGGCATGTGCTATGCACGTCGAATGCAAAATCTGAATTGTGAGGAGAATATACTTTGTTATATAGAAGAAAAGGGATGAAATATAAATTTTTCTATCATTGTATTGCATCTAACATATATTGCATAGCTAAACACACATTTTTATAGTTAATTTTTACTCCTTGCATTATGGAATATGCATATGAAAGATTGTACGAAATATTTTAACAATAAGGTAGATATCCTAAAATTTAAATTTTACATTATGAAGTATACATGCAAAACTGACATTTTTCATATGGTGGAAAACTTTTATTAATATTTAAGTTTAACAACAGCAATTTCAGGTAGAAGGGGTTATATATAAAATAGTGCATTAATTTTCAATTATAATTTCTACAAGTATAGCATTATTAACAATAAAGGAAGGTCACATTGGGCTATGTTCTTAAGTCGATTTAGATCCCAAAAGAAAATAAAAACATATACAAGTTATTATTAAGATTGATGATCAAGATTTGTCCAAAAAAAAAAGAAAACAGTTAGAATGTTCTATGTACCGGTTTTAAATAAATAAAAAACAAATAACTAAACTTGTTGTCCTTAATAGTATAAACAAATATTAAAAATTATATTCTTTTCGGTTAAAGCTTATTTAAAGTTTTCTACAAAATTTTTATATTTGTTTGAGGTTTGAATAGATCAAAATATATACTTTGTTTTGGACATGGCAGATTTTGTACCTTTAAATGATCATGAGGCCCAAGTGGAAAGATATGTATTACTTTTATTTAATTTCTTTTTTTTAAAAATATTTCTCAGAATGTACAACATTTTGAATTCAAAGTCCTTAACTAGTAGGGTATATTTTAAGGTACCAAACAAAAAGATAGAGGTTGACGCACGCACATTAAGCTGGCCACCACGGCCAGCTACGGTCCTTATCGACTCATGCTATTAAATATATTGTTTCGACACATATTATGCACGTGTAATACATAAATTGTATGTGATGCAAAAGGAAAATATATTTCTTTCCAATTTATTTTGAAAGAATCATGAGTTTTACATTTATATAGTGCATTTGCAAGATCAATACCTTTGGAGGGACAAAAGCAAAATACAGGTTAAATTTGGGAAAGTGCTATTTGCATATAATAAAATTTTTAAATTGGTGATTGCTTACCATACTAAATTATTTTATGTAGATTTCCTAATATGTCATCTAAGCATAATGTTTGTATTATTTAATTATATAAGACCGGTTATTAGATATGAATGACATATATGCAAAATAATATAATTAAGAGATAGTTGAAAGCTTTTTTTGTAAAATATAGTTATTGCGGATGTTTATGTTAAACTCCATTCTAATGTTCCCAATTGCCCACCAAATGAGGAGGCTACAACATTCGTGGGGCCCATGAACCACTCTCTCAAACGCTGAGAGAGAGAGAGAGCATTTTGTGGGGCTCATCAACCACTCAAACATTCAAAGAAAGAGAGAGACATAGGACAAAGAGGAAAGAAAAAACCCAAAAAATTGGCTGGGCAGCCTAAGGCGGTTATAAGAGGAAGTAGGGAAATTTAGTGGGCACCACATATGTGGTGTTCGTGTCATGGTTCAAAGTCTCGGTCTCGGTCACCGACTCGGCCGGCACCGAGACGGATCGGTCTTGGCGACTTGGATCGAACTCGGACTCGGACGATACGCGCAAAACGCTACATAGAATGCCAAAAAAATTATGAAAAAATCATGACAATCATAAAAAATGTAGACATCAAAATTCATGTATCACATATTCAAAACATATCACCTAGCACTCAAAACATAACGTGAAAGCATAAATACAAGCGTCGTCGGTAGAAAAATATCAAAATACATGCATAATATAGTAAATTGCACAAAATAATTCATAAGTACCTACTAATATAGTCATTTTCACATTGAATTACGAGGAGGCACAAAGTCATCATTATCATCATCCCCGCGATAAGTATAGAAATCAGGCATATAGTTTTCATAAGGATAATAATATGTTTGTGATTGAGATCCTGTAGGCTGAGATGATTGGCCAGAGGATCCACTATCAGAGTAATCTGACAGTAGGGGTTGTGCAATATCAGCTCCATGGTGATAATACTCAAAACCTCGATATTCAGTGCTACTAGTAGAATATTCACCAGTGCTAGAATAATCAGTGCCAGAATATTGGCCAGATGTCAAACCCAATCCCTGTAAATGGCCTTCAAGACTATGATGACCATGTGAGTAGTTATCATGTCCACTCGAATAATTATCGCTAGAACTGAAATCGACCAACCGATCCAAATGCTTACGCTGTTGCGAAATCCCCGCCCGGCCTCTATGATCTGTATCTTGTGTGGCTTAATATTCTGAATCCCATGTTAAAGCACCACCTCGTTGGCTTCCACCAACACCATGAGTCTCTTCATCATTACTACCATCACCACCATCACCGCCGTCATCACCACCATCACCGCCATTATCATCACCGCCGTCATCATCACCGTCATCACCATCATCACCGCCACTTTTGTCACTACGACGAATACCTTCATGCAACCAACCTAAGTCATCTGGTGGTAACATCGGCTGTTCTCCCTCACGATCACTCATCCAAAATATCATCATCATTGAAAATATTATTCAGATCAATTGGGTTGTAATAATCATCAGTGTCGCTTTTGCATGTCAAGTTTCTTACTCGCAACCACATACTGTAATGCACAAATACTAGTTTATGTAACTTGTTCATTGCCAACCGGTTGCGCAATTTTATATGAATCAGTGACCACGCGCTCCAATTTCTTTCACAACCCGATAAAGAACATGTTTGGCTTAAAACTTTGATGGCAATTTTCTGCAGATTGGGAGCTTCTTCGCCATAATTAATCCACCAATCAGGTGGAAGAGATTGTTGCACTGCTCTCCTAGTTAGTGAGCTTCCAAATTCTCCAACTCCATCCACAAATAATTTTATCTGTGAGAATACACATCACAAGTGTTAATATTTGCATAACATTATATCGATGAAATAAATAGATTATTATTACCTCATTAATAGCTCTTACTTGTTTATTTAAATCTGGCTCCAATCTTTTAATGACCTCTTTTAATCTATTTCTCACTTCTGGATGTGTAGAAAAGTTTTTTGAATATTGGAGTGCTGGATCTAAAAAATATGCTGCAATAATGTAAGCACATGATTATTATGATATGACAGTTTCAATTTCTAGTCAACAAATATGATTTCTAGGCAAATGAATTACCAGCAGCATGCAAGTGTTTATGAATTATTCCTCCCATCTTCTATCAATGATATCCCAGTACTTCTTCCAGTTCTTATTTGATGCCTTTATAGCCAATTATGCTCTATCCGTAGCTTCATATATAATAGATAATGTAGGTTTCTTATCCTGGTCCACTATCTTCAAGACTCTAACAAGAGGATCCATAATGTTTTGGACCTCTCTTGCCTTCTTTCAAAACCGGTCAGTCAGAATGAGATTAAAAACCTTATCTCGCACACTTCTTCTACTCCTTTCCTTGTTGAATTCACGCCATTCGATAGTCGTACACATTCTTTTTAAATCTTGCTCATAGCGATTAAGGTTTTCAATAGAAATAAACTCGGTGGCAAACCGTGTTATACCTGGTCTCAACAACTCTCTATCTCTGGTAAATAGCTTTATTAAATTCACCACTTTGAGGCTATTGTAAATGAATGATGTGATCATCTTAGCATCATCTAATGTCTCCTTGACTGATTTCACAGAGCCAATATCTTCAAGCATCAAATCAATGCAATGTGGTGCACAGGGAGACCAAAACAAATGGTTTCTCTTCTCCATCAACATGTGACCAGCTGCTTTGAAACTTGCCTCATTATCTATTATAACCTGCACGATAATTTCTTCACCAACTTCATCAACAACTTTATCCATTAGCGAGAATATATAATCATCAGTCTTCGAGATATTAGTAGTATCAACAGAAGTATGGTAGATCATGCTTCTATCACAATAAATCATGAAATTAACAATAGGTTTTCTATTCCGAGAACTCCATTCATCACACATGATCGTGCAACCATACTGCGGCCATTTTGTTTTTATTGAAGCAATATATACTTCAATTTCTTTCATTTCCTCCTCTAAATATAGATTACCAATTTGGTACCCTGTAGGGCCTTTTACACCTGGGCCGCCTCCGCAATAGTATTAATCATGGCTTGGTAGTAAGGACCACTATCAGCTGCATTGAATGGTATTACATTGTAGTGAAAGAATTTCGCCATGGATTTTCTAACCTTTTTAATATTCTCAGTTGAGAACATGCTTTTGATTGATTTCTGTTTTGTTGGGAATATGTAAGGATCAATACCACGAGCTGAAATTTCAGCTTCTCTCATAGTCATACTCCGACGCAATCCACGGTTATTCTCTGATCCTAAAGGCTGTGAACTATTGCCACTAATATCAACTCCTTCTGCCGATCTCTAAGCCATTTCACGACTTTCTTTCATAGCTTGTTTTAGTTGTCTTCTTTCAACTCCTTCTAAACCATCAACTTCAATTTCATTATCATAATTTTCATCGGTCACATCATAAAAATCTTCCTCACTTAAAGATCTTATAAGTCGCTCTTTTTAGATTTTATGGCCGTTCTTTCTTTGCTACCTTCAGAAAGATGTCTCATTATCTGAGATACCTCTTTTGATACTCGCAAGCATCCTTCCACCTGACCGGGTACATGTGCTATATGTTGCTTCAATCTAGTGATACCACCATGGACTTGTTTCTCACAATAATTACACTTCACAATTTTCTACTTCCATCAATAGCGGTACCATGTTCCCATCCAATATCCGTTGCTTTAGAGCCATACTGAAATTTAAAAAAATTATCTGTTAAATTTAATTAAAATTAAATTAACTAAATTAAAACAACATTAAATTAAACTCAATTAAATGGAACTAAATTAAATTAAACTAAACTAGTTTATACTAGATTAAGCTACACTAACTTAATTACCTAACTTCAATAAAATTATTAAATTACCTAACTTAATTATAATTACAAAACTTTATTAAATTAAATTAACCTAAATTAAGTTAACTAAACTAATTTAAATTAAATTAAACTCAATTAAATGAAACTAAATTGAATGAAACTAAACTAGTTTATACTAGATTAACCTACACTAACTTAATTACCTAACTTCAATAACATTATTAAATTACCATATTTAATTATAATTACAAAATTTTATTAAATTAAATTAACCTAAATTAAGTTTAACTAAACTAAACTAAATTAAATTACATTAAACTCAAATAAATTAAACTGAGGGAGAGAGGGAGGGACTTAGGGGAGAGAGAGACAGAGGGAGAGAGAGGGATTGAGGGGGGGTAGAGAGAAACAGAGAGAGGGAGAGAGACGGAGACATAGAAGGAGAGAGAGGGAGACACAGAGGGGGGAGAGAGAGACGGAGACAGAGAGGGAGAGAGAGGGACAGAGAGAGACACAGAGAGAGGGAGAGGGAGAGGGAGAGAGTCCGACAGAGAGAGAGAGACAAAGGAAGAGAGAGGGAGACAGAGAGGGAGAAAGAGGGACAGAGGGACGGAGACGGAGACAGAGAGGGAGAGAGAGGGGGACAGAGAGAGACATAGAGAGGGAGAGGGGGAGAGAGACTGAGAGGGAGAGGGAGAGAGAGTCCGACAGAGAGAGACACAGAGGGAGAGAGAGACGGAGACAAAGAGGGAGAGAGAGGGAAAGAGAGAGACAGAGGGAGAGAGACGGAGACAGAGAGGGAGAGAGGGGGAGAGAGACAGACATAGAGGGAGAGAGGGACAGAAAGAAAGAGACACAGAGAGAGTGAGACGGAGAGAGACGGAGAGAGACTGAGAGGGAGAGAGAGTCCGACAGAGAGAGAGACACACACAGAGGGAGAGAGAGACGGAGACAGAGAGAGGGAGAGGGAGAGGTACCTGCGAGGGCGAGGATCGACGGCGACGCAGGGGGTTTTCCTTCGCTGCTGCAGAACACGAGAGGGAGAGGGCAGCATGAGAGAGATAGATCTGAGAGATAGATCTGATCTCTCTCTCTCACTTTAAGTTGGGATTCACGGGCGCTGAGTCGACCCGGGTCAGGTCCGACTCGGACTCGACTCGGTCAACTCGGCGCCCACCCATCGACTCGGGGCTCCGAGTCGAACCGTCAGCGGCCGAGTCGGATACGACTCAGCCGATACCTTGAACCGTGGTTCGTGTTGGCTTCCGAGGTGATGGAAAAAGTTTTTTTTTAATCTTTGATTTAACCGTTTGGCTACACATGCCCACACGAAGCCTCCCCATCCACCTCTAGTTATAATAATAGAGAATTGTTTTTTGGCACAGGAAAGCAGTAAAACAGTCCGGTCTCGGCCGTCGACTCGGCGGGCACCGAGACGGATCGATCTCGACAACTCGGATCGGTCTCGGGCGATACGCGCAAAACGCTACATAGAAAGCTCAAAAAATTCTGAAAAAATCATGGCAAATCTTTAAAAAAATGTAGACATCCACATTCATGTATCACATGTCCAAAACATATCACCTAGCACACTAAACATAAAACGAAAGTATAAATACATGCGTCGTCGGTAGAAGTATATCAGAATACATGCACCATATAGTAAATTGCAAACTACATTCATAAATACATGCTAATGTAGTTATTTCCGTATTGAATTGCGATGAGGCACAAAATCATCATCATAATCATCTCTGCGGTAAGTAGATAAACCGATATTAGTGCTCGTACATCTCTCAAGTTGTGGTCTGTAGTCATGGACATAAGTCATACCATAATGTTGGCCTGATTTCAAACTCAACATTTGCATATGACCTTCAAGACTATAAGTTCCTTCATCAGTACTATTGTTGCCCTCATTATTGTCATCATCACCACCATCGCCATCACCACCATCACTGTCCTATCACTGTCATCATTATCATCACCATCTTTACCATTATCACTATTAAAACTGGATAAAACCCTCACATCTTCACCACTACAATCATCATCTGCTTCTCTTATACCTCGGAGGGGGAGAGGGGGGAGAGATCAGAAACAGGGAGAAAGAGGGAGGGGGAGGGGAAAGAGACAGAGAGAGACGGGAGATGGAAATGAAGAGAAAGAGAGCGGGAGAGAGAGGAAGGGGGAGAGAGAAACAGAGGGAGGGGGAGAAAAGAGACAGAGAGAGCGGGAGATGGAGAGGGGGGAGAGATAGAGAGAGCGAGTGAGAGAGGGAGGGGAGAGGGAACAGAGGAAGGGAGAGGGAATGAGACAGAGAGAGGAAGGAACATCACCTGGGGCTGGGGAGGAGCGGTCGGTAGCGATCGGGCGGCTGTGGAGTCTAGATCTGAGCGGCGACGATCGGGTAGCAGCGGGATCTCCAGATCTAAGCGAGAGAGAGGTATTTTTTCTTTTCTTTTTTTCTTTATACCCATTCGTCACGGGTGAATATACGTTTCGAGCCGACTCGCCCGAGAATCGGTCGAGTCGATCGAGTCAACTCCGATTCTCGGCCGAATCGGTCTCCTCTGAGTTGAGTCGACTGACTCGTGACTCAGACTCGTCTCGGAGCGGGCTGAGACGGATACGACTCGGCCGACTCGTCTCCGACTCGGCCGAGTCTTTAAACCATGGGGCTAAAACATGGTTATACAACTTTGGCCTGAATGCTTAATAGAGAAAATAGGTTATGTGAATATTCAGGTTGGAAAGAAAATATTTACTAAAATCTGATGAAAAATAGCAGAAAAAGTTAAATAAACAGCAAGAAAATTGGATATTACACACTTTTGTGGATTTCACACCCAAATCAACCAACCATGACGATAAATGTGTTATTAGGAGCGATAATGTTATTAGGAGTCATTATGTAGTAAGAACAGAGTGTGGTGCAGTCTACTGTTGAGTCAGAATACCATGCAACAGATTTGACATGCAGTTGGGTAAAGGATCTTCTATCGGAGATTGGTTTCTCTTTATAATCTCTTGCGAGGTTGTATTTTGATAATCAAATTATCATTCATATTGCTGAAAATCTTATATTTTACGAGCGCACTAAACATATTGAGTTAGACTCTCATGTGGTGCGCCAGAATGTGGTAGAAGATAAAGTCATATGGACTCAACAAGTGTCATCAACTTATTAGTTGGTGGATATACTTACGAAGCCTCTTTAGAAGACCCGAGTTAGATTTTATTTGGGACAAACTAGGCATGTACGGTGTATGTGCTTCATCTTGAAGGGGAGTGCTATTAAGAGTCATTGCATGTACGGTGTATGTGCTTCATCTTGAAGGGGAGTGCTATTAAGAGTCATTATGTAATTAGAAGTCATTATACAATTAGAAGTCATATTGACTCTTAATAACAAAATGAACTATCTCACTTTCATAGAAATTTAACTTTCAATTGCAAATAACCACCAGACGTAAGCTGGAAACCTAATGGTGCATGTGTCTGTGTGTTTCTATTTATCTATGCAAGTAGGTTTGTGTATAGAGGCTGGTTCATATAATATTACAAAAATGCCATTGCTTCTTAATTAAGATTTCTAAATAACTCAAATTCTAATTAAACCTGAAAAAGCTAAAACAAAGATTCAACAAACAAAATTCCTAGGACTTCTAAAGACATTGAGATTCTAAAAAGGATAACTCCCTTTTATGCTTTTCGGGAAAAACTTTGAAGGCAATCCCCATCTTCCTCTGCTCGATTGTTGAGTTTTGTTGTAGTGTCTGGGATATTGAAATGGTATCAAAGCCACCCAGGTCCAAGTCCGACTTGTACCCTTCCTAAGTAAATAGCAAAAATAACAATAGTAAGAAATACCCCCGATATACCCCAAATTTCAGCTCATGAAAAGGGGTTTAGGCTTAGTAGGCCGCTCCACCCTTGCCAAAACATTTTTGTTTAAATAGCATGAAAATTTAGATGTAGAAAGGTCAGCTACGTCAACATAAAGTATTAGAGGTGTCTTGCATCAATATTTACCAAGTGTGCGGTGTTAGTCGAGCTCATGTCTGGTTACACTGGTTTGGTGCATCAAGGGATGCAGATGATTGAGGTGAATGTATATAAAGCTATCGTCGTCCAAGCAAGTTCAAAAGCTTGAAGGTTGTATCGTCTTTTAATAGAGTTCTTCAATTGCATCTTGTAAGAGAACCCAAAAACGTAAGGTGGGTTATTCTTAATTGAAAGGAAGGTGAAATGTTGAAGTGGGAGGGAAGAAAACCCTTGTAGTCTCTTTATCTATTGATAAATAACTTTGCCCTTCTCTTGTGGATGCGGGAAAATTGCCAATTTAGTGATCACATGAATGCATCCTTGTGTCTTGGCTTTTGCTTGGTTTGTTTGTTTGTTTCATTAGTTCTTTGTTCTTGTTTGCTATTTTGACCTTATATTTAATACTGAAACATGTTTTTATTTTTCTATGCATGAATCCGATGTATAGGTCATCAAGTAGACTGCTGATAGAAGCTACGATGCTGCACAATGTGAACATTATTTATGTAGGCGGGGTCCACTTCAAGAGACTGAACCTTCTTTTTCTTGAACAAGGTCAAATTGATTTATTTTTCTGATAGGAGTCAGGCTAGCCTAGTCGGTCTCATGATTTGGGCTTCTGAACTATTTTAGGTTTGACTAGTATAGGTTTTTTCTTGCTTGATCTTCAATCCAGATACAATACCAAAGACATTCCCATGATTCCTGAAATAACTAGTTTATTGCTAACAGTTATTTGCCAAAGCAATGGCCAATAATGGAAAGCTTTGGTGGGGTTTAAGTGGGAAAAGATGAAGGACCGTCCATTGAAGCAAGAACATGTTCCTGGTGTTCAACATATAATGTTCTAAGGAAGAGAAGTTGATGGAAATCACTAGGCTCTTTTATTTGTTTAGGCTATTTTCTTCTTTATTTTAGGCTAAGCTTATTTTTCTCCTTTGTTTTAGTCCCATATCGGGTATGACGAAATACTTCTAGTTGTATGAGCTTATAAAAGGTCAAGTGCAGGTCAAGTGCTGTAATTACTTAGTAGTTAGTTGATTTAAAAATTTAAAAACTTTACATTGCAATTGTTGTTTTGTGTTGAATCTTTGCATGGTGATGTGCTGAGTGGGAGAGCGATCTCCTTGGTGGTAAAACCAAAATTAATCCTTATCTCTAAACTCTATATTTCTTTTCCTATCTCTATCTTCTTTTCTATTTCGTTTCACGTCGTTTTGGTATCAGAGTTAAAATCTTGCTTTTATTTTCCTCCACAAAAAATTTTTCTTCCATAAAAAACCCTAGCCTCCACAAAATCTTAGATCCCTCTCTCTTCTCTAGTTTCAAAAAAAAATCCAAAAGCCTAGATCGGATTTTAAAAAACAGAAAAAATAGAAATACCCAGATCCACTGTTCCCCTTCCTTCTTTATCTCTTCCAACCCTACGAAACCCTAACCCTATCATCGACTTTCCTGTCGCAACGCGTGTCCACTCTCGCCTTCATCGCCGTTCACCGGCCCCTCCGATGACCTCGTCGGAGTTCCTCGCTGCCGCTGAGATCCGCCTCGAGATCCCTTCGCCGCCGAAGTTCCTCGCTGCCACTGAGATCTGCCTCGAGATCCCCGCGCCGTCGGAGTTTCTTGCCGCCGCTGAGACTTGCCTCGAGATCCCATCGCTGCCGAAGTTCCTCGCCGCCATTGAGACCCCCTCGTCGCTGGAGTTCCTCGCTGCCACTGATCACCGCCGCGACAGATAACCGCCGAGTTGTTGCTTCAATGTCGGAGCGACGCTGCTATCATCGTCATCCACCACCGCCACCTATAGGTTTTGAGCCCTAGTTGTGATCAGGAGAAGAGAAGAGACGAGAAGAGATGAAACGGGTTATAGGTTTAAACTTTCAAACCTAAATCCACTTTGTTGTTGGGTTTAAGTATCAAACCCGCAAAGCGATCCGAACCGCCACAGTACTCGGACCGGACCCGCTCGTAGTAGGATTCGAGCCAAAGCTGACATCAAACGGCTTGAAAGCTGACATCATCGACTCGCCTGAGTCGCCTAAGCTGCTACTGATGTCACCCGAGTTTTTGTTAGCTGACGCCAGCCAAGTGAAAGTACACCTAAGGGGGTGAATAGGTGTAGTGCTAATCAAATGCGGAAATGCAATAATTAAAATGAATAATGTAAACAGTCAACTCAAAGCAAAAAGTGAAGTCAGATTCTCAATTAAGGGCTCTAAAACTTTTTCTTTATATTTCTCTAGAAAAGAGTTAAGATGGTTAATTGTCTTCTTAACTAAAAGAGTAAAATCGACAAGTATGAATGATGCGAGAGATGAATAGCAAGTGCAATAAAAGTAAAAGCATAAGTACAAGTAATAGAGATAAGTAAAAACACAAGTGCAAGCAATAAAGATAGAGTAAGAGTAGAGAGAAAGCAATCGCAAACACAAGAGATTTGTTTCGAGGTTCGAGCACCAACTCTACGTTCCCGTCTTCACTGCGTGAAGGATTTTCACATCTACTAAGAAACTTTCACAAAGGAACTACAAGGTCTACACAAGACCCGGAGTACACAACTTAAACCTTCAATTCTCTACACAAGCAGATAGCACAAAGTCGATTAAGTTTACAAGCTCTTGGCAACCACAAAGGTCATAAACTCTCTTTACAACTTTATAGAGTTTTGAGTAGAGAAATGAAGCTGAAGAAGTTTGTGAGAGAAATCTCAGTTGAAAAATTTGAAATGAGAGCTTAAAACTTGCAGAGAATAATTTAGAAATGAGAGCTCTTGAAACTTGAAAGAAAAAACTTGATTTTTCCTTAAAAACTTTGATTTCAAAAATTTGTGTATAAAACTTGTTAACTTGAGTGATAAACTTCTACAATGACCCATATATATATTGTAAGTAAGAAATATTAGAGAGCTAAACCAGTCAATAAAACACTGATAAAGTCTTAATAAAGTGAAAGAAACCTGTTTGGGGATAAGACAAAACAGTTTGAAAAGAGAAAATCTCGTTTTATTTGAAATATGACTTAAATGGTCTCCTCAAGCTGTCAACAGTTCAATAGGGCTGTCGACATTCCAGTTTGCAATGACTAAAAATTTAGCCGTTGCGGAGCTTGTCTGTCGATAGTCTAATTGGATTGTCGACTGCTGACTGATTTATCAGTTGTCGACAGTTTAGGTGGGTTGTCGACAGTCAGCACTGAAGACCTATGTCTCTGTAAATCCCTATCGATAGCTCCTTCTCAGGGACATCGACAGCTCTATTGGGCTGTTGAAAGTCAAAAATAAAAACATAGTATATTTTTGAAATGTTTTTGAAAATATTTTTTTTGTATAGATAACTTGTGTAAGTGTGTGTGATTCTTGAGCATCAATTCAACACTAAAACTTAAATAATCTAATATTTTATATAGAATTACACTCTCTTCAAGTCTTCATAAAGATGACTTCAAAATTCACGCTTTTGATCGTCCGAGCTTGAGTCCCTTCCTTGAATCAACTTAATCACTTCATAACCTTCTTTTAGAGGAAAAATGAACCACAATCCTTTCTTTTGAACCCTATAAGCTTATATACATTAGAACTTGATTAGTACAAAATAACTTCATGTGGTTTGTAATCATCGAAACAAAATCAGGGAGTGTACCCTTGGGCCAACAATCTTTCCCTTTTTGATGATGACAAAACACACGAGTTATTTAAAACAAATGAAAAGAAGAGCTTAGAAAGCTTCCACTGAAATTATGCTTATCTATCAAGTTCAAACATACATGACTAAGAGATATAACAATAACAAGCAAGTCATATGTATATAGATATTAATTTTGCAATATAGAATATTATGCATAAACGGGCCAACCTCCTTCCATGCCTCCAACTACCAATATAAGTATGCAATAAAGAATAAAATATCAATAATTAAACATTCAATACAACATGAGAATGAATGGATAAGAAATAATTGGTAATTACATGAAAATTAATCTCAAACAAATAACTAACAAACAAATAACTCTAAATAATAATAATAACTCTAAATACTTCTCCCATTTTTTGTCATATATCAAAAAGAGGGATACCAATTGAAAAAAAATCAAAATACCATTTGAAAACAGATCACTTGAAAACTATCATGATACCAATTGAAAACTGAATTGAAAAGGAAAACTCAACTTAATTGAAAATTTTCATGAAAAGTGATGTAAAAACCAAGAAAACTCATAAAAAACTCAAAACATCATGAATCCATCATTCAAACATTTAATTCACCACAAATGAAAGAGAATCTATTATAGTCAAGAGGTTTAGTTTAAATATCGGCCAATTAGAAATTGATAGAAACATAGTCAATTTCAATAATTTCAATATTTTCTTTCTTAGTATAATCCTTAAGAAAGTGATATCGAATCTCTATATAGTTGATCTTACTATGTTGATTTGCATTTGTGGTTATATGAATAGTACTAGTATTACACAAAATATTTTAATATGATCATAATGCAAATCATAATCAAAGAGATTATGTTTCATCCAAAGGACTTGTGCACAAGCCCCGACTGCAAATCTGCAACATACTCTGTCTTGACAGTTGAGAGAGTTACAAATTTTTGTTTCTTGGAAGATCATGAAACAAAGCATTTTTTAAGAAATTAACAAGTTCCACTAGTGCTCTTCCTATCCACTCAACAACCGGCATAGTCGGTATCCGAATAACTCGTTATAGAGAATTGTCTGGTCTTCGGATACCACAAGTCAATTCAAATAGTGTCCTTAATATATCTCATAATGCGTTTTACCGTAACCAAATGAGATTCTTTAGGACAAGATTGAAATCTAGCACTCAAATACTAAACATAATGTCCGGCTTATTAGTCATCAAGTAAAGCAAAATACCAATCATGTTACGATAGAGTTTAATGTCAATATTTTTACCTTACTCATCCTTGTTAAGCTTGATTGTGGTAACCATAGGAGTTTTGCTGATCTTCGCATCTTCTAACCTAAATTTCTTGATAAGCTTTGTTGTATACTTGGCTTGATTGACGAAGATCCCATCAGTCCTTTGCTTGATTTGGAGTCCAAGGAAATAGTTGAGCTCTCTCATCATACTCATTTCAAACTCTTTCTTCATGCATCATTCAAAATCTTTAGAAAGCTTTTCATTAGTAGATCCAAAAATGATATCGTCAACATATATTTTACACTATCAAGATATTATTATTTACATGCTTAAACAAGGTGGGATTAACTTTGCCTTTAACAAAACCATTTTCAACAAGAAAATAACTAACTCTTTCATATCAAACTCTTGGAGCTTGTTTTAAACCATACGAAACCTTTTTCAAGTTTGAAAATAAAATCTGGACGCGTAGGATCGACAAGCCGGGGGGTTGTTCAACATACACATCATCAATGAAACCATTTAGAAATGCACTTTTAACATCCATTTGAAAAAGTTTGAAATCCTTAAAGGAGGCAAATGCAAGTGTCATTTGTATGGCTTCGAGCTGTGCTACGTGTGCAAAGGTTTTCTCAAAATTGATGCCTTCGATTTGAGTGTAACCTTAGGCCACTAGCCTAGCTTATTCCTAATAATATTTTTCACTCATCCAACTTATTCCTAAAGATCCATTTAGCGCCAACAGTTGGCCTATCATGGGGCCTGGGAATAAGGTGTCAAACTTGATGACGTTTAAATTGATTGAGCTCTTCTTGCCTTGCAAGTAACTAATATGAGTCGCTCTCAGCTTCGAGGAAGTTCTTGGGGTCAATATGTGATAAGAATGCAACATGCCATAAATATCTAGAAGTTTAGAGCGAATAGTTACCCCCTTGGATACATCACCTAAGACGAGATCTTTAGGATGACTTGTTGCATATCTCCATTCCTTCGGAAATGGTTGAGTTGGTTCCACTTCAACATCTTGAGCTTTACCATGATCATCATTCTTTGGCTTGTCATCTTCTTGCAATGGTGAGTCTTTCAAGGAAATCTTCTCCATGTTTTCATCTAAGAAATCAATCTTATAACATTCTTCACAAGAGACATTAGATTCTTCAAACTTAACATGCATAGACTTTTCAATAGTCAAAGTTGACCTATTGAACACCCTATATGCTTTACTAGTATTTGAATACCCAGCAAATATAGCTTTATAAGATTGGCATCAAATTTACCTAAATTGTCTTTAGTGTTCAAAACAAAATATTTACAACCAAAAACTCTAAAATATGAAATATTTGATTTTTCTCAAATAGTAAATCTCAAAAGGGGTTTTAGAAGTATTTTTGCAAAAATAAATTCTATTTTATATATAACATAATGTGTTTACGGCCTCTGCCCATAAATATTGAGAGATTCTGTATTCACAAATCATTGTCATAACGATCTCTTGAATAGTGCGATTCTTCCTTTCGACGACTCCATTTTGTTGTGGAGTTCTAAGACATGAAAGTTCATATTTAATTTGATTTTCTTCGCAATATGTAATAAAGGAGTGGTTGATAAACTCACAACTCTATCACTCCTAATCCGCAGAATCAAATTTTTTTTCCTTTTTCAACTCTTTTTAAAACATTGAAACGCGAAAAAGCTTCATCTTTATGTTCTAAAAAGAAAACCCATGTAAATCTCGAAAAATAATCAACTAAAACAAAAACAATCGATTTTCATTAAGACTTTTGATTTTAGTTGGACCAAACAAATCCATATATATATCAACTCTACAGGTCTTGATGTCATGATATCCTTGATTGTTTTGAAAGAGGACTTAGTTTGTTTTTCAAGTTGACACGCATCGCAAATGCAGTCCTTTTCAAATTCGAATTAGGAATATTTTTCACTGATTCCTTGGAATTAATTCGGGATAGATGGTTAAACAAAACATGGCCTAGTCTTATATGTCAGAACCAAGAGTTTTCATTAAAAGCATTCAAACAAGTGTCATTGCTTTGTAAAATTCAACATGTCAATCATGTAAACATTGTTTTCACGAAAACGGAAAGAACACAAGAATTCATTTTCTTATCTAAAACATCACAAGTAGAGTCATCAAAAATAACCCTTAAATTTTTATAATTGACTAATGCTTAATAGATTATGTTTGAGTCCATCTATCAAAAATTCTTCAATTATAGGAGATGAGCCAATCATGGTATTACTTTTACCAACAATTTTGCTCTTGGAGTCATCTTCGAAGGTAATGGTGTCACCTTCATGTTACCTAGATAAGGTTGCAAAGTTGTTATATCTTATGTTATGTGCCTTGAGCAACTACTATCAAGTTACCATCGCTCCCTACATCTTGGAGCCTTGGTGCATACATATATCAATTAACAAAGGGGTTGACTTTGGTACCCAAATTTTCTTGTGTCTTAGAATGTTAGTCTTTCGAACCCAAACATGATTATTAGAAGCATTAATTCTATCATAACAAAACTTAGTCAAGTGACCTTTTAGGCCACAATAGGTGCATGAGTATATCTTGACATATAAAAATGCATGATTTGTTTGTGCATGATGAGCATGTGTAGTAAGGATGCGTGTAGCATGGTGTGCATGTGGTTGTGATTGCGTGTAAGCATGATGGTGTGTGAAACATGGGGTTTCCTTTTAGTTGTCTTTTTGAAAATATAGCCTCTAATTTAGCCTTATCAAATTCACACTTTTCAAAATATTGCTCAAAATATTAATTTAATTTTTCAAAGTAGAAAATCTCATTTTCACCAATAATTGAAATTTAGCTTTACCAGAAATTTTGTGTGCATCAAAATTATTTTTTACTGTTGAAGAATAAAAGATACAATCTCTTTTTCTTTAGAAATAACTAGTTGATTTTGTAGAAGTTCATTTTCTTTCTTCATTTTTAAATACTTCTTGAGAAAATCATAGTTGTTGGAAAGTTCTTCAAAAGCTTCACCCAATTCATCTATAGGTAGCTCACATTCATCAAGAGTAGATTCGGAAGTTATCTTGGGTGTGTTCTCATTTGCCATAAAACATACGTTTGTCATGTCCACTTTTTCATCAGAGTCGCTCTCTGAGTCCTATATAACTTTCAAGGCTTTCTTCTTATAGGACTTCTTGATGGTAGGAGGTTTGCTCTTGTCCTCCGGACATTCGGCAATGACATGACCTGATTTTCAATAATTGTAGCACACTAGCTTCTTTTCTTCCTCTTGCCATCTTTTTCTATTTTCAAACTTAACCTTGTTGTACATCCTCCTTACATTCTTCACTAGGAGGGACAAATCTTCATCATCTTCTTGATGTTCCTCTTCTTCGTTGGAGATGACAAGAACTTTCTTCTTTAGGGTGCCGTCTCCTCTCTAGCTTTTCTTTCTATCTCATAGGTTTTTAGATTCCTAATGAGACCAATAAGCTCCATATCTTTCTTGTCATTCAACTCCTTCAATATTGTTACATTGACTTCCATGAAGTTGGAAGAGCCCGGATGATGGTCCTCACCTTTTGGTCATTGTTGATTTCATTACCTAAGGAAGCAAGACCATTTGTGATTTTAGTAAATTTGATGATCATGTCATCAATAAAATCATTTTCATTCATAGGAAAATTCTCATATTGGGAACTAAGAGATCTATTTTAGCTCTCTTAACTTGTGATGTTTCTTCATGAGTAACAACCAAAATGACCAAATCTCATGGGCGGATTTGCAATGAATGACCCTAGTAATATTGTATCATTTAATGCTTGAAGTAAGGCATAGTGTGCTTTAATGTTAGCATCAAATTTTTTGGTGGCAATTCAAGCCAAGTGTCATCACCATCGGGTACATAAAATGGTTTGGTCACCGCCTTTGCCCAACTTCCTATGGATTGCAAGAAAATAGTTTTCTTAACTTTCCATATGTGAAAGTTAAGTCCATCAAACTTGGGTGAAGCCTTGATTCTTTCGGCCATGGATACTAGTGTAGAAAACAAGCAAAAGATGCAAATGAATGATTAGTAAGGGGATCTCTCTAAGATGGTTAAACCAAAATCTAAATTCCAAGGCTCTCATACCAATTGAAAGTATACTTAGAGGGGAGTGAATAGGTGTAATGCTAATCAAATGCGAAAATACAACAATTAAAATGAATAATGCAAACGGTCAACTCAAATCAAGAAGTGAAGTCGGATTCTCAATTAAGAGCTCTAGAACTTCTCTATATTCGTCTAGATAAGAGTTGATGTGCTTAATTACTTTCTTGATTGAAAGAAGAAAACTGACAAGTATGAATGATGCAAGAGATGAATAGCAAGTACAATAAAAGTAAAAGCACAAGTGCAAGCAATAGAGATAAGTAAAACACAAGTGCAAGCAATAGAGATAGAGTAAGAGTAAGAGAGAAAGCAATCGCAAATACAAGAGATTTTTTTTGAGGTTCGAGCACCAAGCTCTATGTCCCGCCTTCACCGCGTGATGGATTTTCATTATCCACAAAGGAATTATAAGGTCTACACAAAACCCGGAGTACACAACTCCAACCTTCAATCCTCTACACAAGAGGTAGCACAAAGCCAATGAAGTTTATAAGCTCTTGGCAACCACAAAAGTCATAAACTTCTCTTTACAACTTTTTAAAGTTTTGAGTGGAGAAATGAATCTCAAGAAGTTTGTGAGAGAAATTACAATTCAAAAATTAAACTTGAGAGCTTAAAACTTGCAAAGAATGATTTGAAATTGAGAGTCCTTGAAACTTAAAGCAAAAACTTGATTTTTCCCTTAAAACCTTTGATTTCAAAAACTTGTGTATAAAACTTGTTAACTTGAGTGATAAACTTCTCCTATAATGACCCATATATATAGGCAGTAGGTAAGAAATATTAAAGAGCTAAACCATCACTAAAACACTGATAAAGTCTTAACAAAGTGAAATATACCTGTTTAGAATAAGACAAAACAATTTGAAAGGAGAAAATTTTATTTATTTGAAATATGTCCTAAACGGTCTACTAGAGCCGTCAACAGTTCAATAGGGCTGTCGACGGTCTAATGTGCAACGACTAAAAATTTAGCCATTGCGGAGCTTGCCTGTTGACACTCCAAATTGAACTGTCGATAGCTGACTCATATCAACTGTCGACAGTTTATGTGGGTTGTCGATAGTCAGCTCCGAACCATTGAAGACCTAATCTCTATAAATCCATGTCGACAACTCCTTTTCAGGGACTGTCGACAGCAGAGACAAAAACAGTATTTTTTGAAATGTTTTTAAAATAATTTTTTTTGTATAGATAACTTGTGCAAGTGTGTGTGATTCTTGAGCATCAATTTAACACTAAAACTGAAACAATCTAAGATATTACGTAAGGTTACACTCTCTTCAAGTCTTCACAAAAAGGGCTTCTTCAAAATTCACGCTTTTGGTCTCCAAGCTTGAGTCCCTCCTTAATTAACTTTATCACTTCAATATTTTCCTTTAGAGGAAGAATGAATCATAATTCTTTCTTTTGAACCTTGTAAGCTTATATACACTAGAACTTGATTAGTACCAAATAACTTTATGTGGTTTGTAATCATCAAAACAAAACCGGAAGTGTACCCTTAGGCAACACCAAGTCGACCTGACTTAATCGGCTCCAATATGAGCCACATTGTTCCTGCAGCAACACAGTTTTGATTCAGAGCCCGTTTCAGGCCTATTCGGAGTCTGATTTGAGTTTCACCTAAAGCGTTGGACCTACAGTTGAGTGCCGAAGATACTGAGAGAATTTTGCATCTTTTAAGCAACAGATCCGGCCTCTACACAACTTTGTTTGAAATCACTACTCGGTATTGGTGCTTTTTCAAGCACCTTTTGGTATATTCTAAACTAACATCTCACTTTTTCGACATTTTGTTTACCTTTGTGAATTTGTGGTGGTTATAAGTTATATTTGTTATTGTTAATTGCCTTTGTGCTGTATATTCACTTTTAGGAATCATTTTTCTGCATCGTCATTTTGGAAGTCATTAGGAAAATATTTTATCTTTTGATCATATAGTACACGTATTTAGTGACACGTAAAAAACTGTCTGCATCCTTGTGATTGTATGCACTACATTTGCATCTTAGATAATGCATGCTCTTTCATAGTGATAGAACTTATTCTCCTGATTATCTAGATATGAAGGCCAAACTAAACCTAATTCTTAAGGAGCTTCAGGACCTCAAACTTAGAGTAGACGGATTGAATAGTAATTCTAACGAGAGAATGTTAGAGAACCGCAATGATAGGAAAAGAGAGAGCATTAGCAGACTTAGGATCAGTGAAAATGATATAATCCATAAGATTAAGACAGACCCTTACATATTTGTTGCTATTCTTGACCTAAAGATTTTTAGTGATTGGATGACTGATTGGATTAATACTTTGACTGGTATAGGTTTACTAAGGAAAGTAGAATTCAGTTTGCTAGGATGAGACTTATAGAGTCAGGATTTATTAGACCTTGGTAGAGAGAGTACACTAGGCGTGGGCTTCCATGGAGTCTTGAGAGGTATGAAACATAAATTTAAGGAGAAATACCATTCCGATTCTTATAAGCATCGCCTCTTAGATAAACTGCACAGTCTTCACCAGGGTAGCAGGTCAGTTCAGGACTACACTATCGAATTTGACGACCTAACCCTACGTTGTGAGGTGCAAGATGACTCCTATCAAGCTATATCTAGGTATCATTTTGGGTTGAGGTCAGACATCTAGCGAGCAATATTCATTCTCTCACAAAATAAAGACCCTTGAGCAAGCCAGCCAGCCAGCTCAAGACATAGAAACATCCCTCAGATTTTCTTCAGAGCCTAAGATCGTTCCTAAAGCAGGGGAGCAACCTAGCACAAACACTCACACCACTAGAGACCCTAAGGGCAAGTCAGTGATAGATGAATCTTCTAAGAACACCAAGGGTAGTCAGTGTTTTAAGCGTCAAGGTTATGGTCATGTTGCTGCAGAGTGTCTCTCTAGAAACTTTCTAGTTAGAGAGCTGACGATGATGAGATCAAGACAGTAGTACATGAACTAACTGGTAGCGCGACTGATTCTGATGATGAAGTTAGGATTTTCAATATTCAATTGGGTGTCGTTAGGTGTTCACACATAACTGTTAGGGATGAGGACCGGCATAAGTTTAGTGTGTTCCACACTTATATTCAATGTTCTAAATGTCGGCCGACATTTAGAAATTTCGGCCGAAATGTCGGGAAATTCATGTGGCCGACACGAAATCGGCTACCCCATTTTAAATCTCGAAATCGGGTTAATGTCGCCGAAATTTCGGACGATTTTGGGATTCCAAATATCCCCCAAAATTAACATTTCATTTTGTTTTATTTTTCTTTTGGGTTTGAACCTATTAACCCGGCCCTATTTTATAAGAAAAGAAAAGAGAATGATTTGGGCTCGTTTGCAGCCCTAATTTCGTATTGTGCACGAGAGAAAGAAACGAGGCTAGAGAGATACGAGCTCGACTGACTCCGACGAGACCTTTACATCTATCGTCGATCTTCAGTGAGTCTCCACAAGCCCTGACGACCTTCAGCAAGTCTCCACGAGCCCCGACGAGGACCCATGAAGCCCTGTCAAACTCCGACGAGCACCGCCAGCCCTAACGAGGTCCTGGTGAGCTCCGTCGAGCCCTGACGAGGTCCCTCTGAGCTCCGCCGAGCCCCGACGAGAACCCAGGAGATGAGGACTCAGGAAGGACTGCTAAGCTCCGATGAGCCCCGTCGTCTCTCCTCCATCGTAGATTTCACTCCGGCGAGCTCTCGGATCCGACGATTCCTCACGAATCTCAAAGGAGAGTTCTCTTCCTCATTTCTTCTACTTGAAGCTAATCGCACATTCCTAATTTGATTCGCATTGTTAAATCTGTGGGTAACTAATTCGAATTGGGGCACCATTAACTGATTCTCGCTCGCGAATGAATGCTCAACTAACCGCAATCTATGAGGCTTAGACAATTTGTTGATGTTAATATTATTAGTTAGTCATCAAGAAGCCTTTTGAGATATTTTGATTGGAAGCTAACTATGTTTATTGGATATGATTAGATAAAATTATTGCTAGTATAACTTATTAATTATACATATAGAGATCATATATGTGATGTTTTAGGACATTTAGGACATACTATATGATATATATGACCTCCGAAATTGAGCAAATGTCCCCAAAATTTTCTTGATATCCGCAATCTGACTTTACATTTTGCCTTCCAACATTAGGCTGACATCCGACATTTAGAACATTGCTTATATTACACATGAAGGGAAGAATTATACGTTGATAGAGGGGTTGTGCGAACATCATTGCCAAGACAGCTCTTGAGAAGATGGATCTCAAGATTGAACCACATTCCCACTCATACAACGTGAATTTGGTTGTTGATAAGATTGCTCATTTTGTTACCCAGTGTTGTCAGGTCCCTATTCACATGTCTAGCTACGAGGATCGTGTTTGATGTGATATCTTAGATATAGATGATGCACACATTTTGTTGGCTAGGCTTTGGTTATATGACTTGGACATGACCAGTCTTGGTAGGTCTAACGTTTATGAATTTAAATGAAATTGAAAGCAGATAGTGTTAAACTGCCAAACTCAACCTATTGTAGAATTAACAAGTCAGGAACAGTCACTGATAAGAAGAGCAAGAAGTCATGTCATCTAGTGACCTAGTGACTAGATCTCACTTCTCCTATTGATGTGTTTACTCTCAGATCTAGAAATTCTCTCGCCTTTCTCCCTCTTTCCCTAGATATTTTACTCATTGTCATAGTTGAGCCACATGCATCACATTTGCATGAGTTGCATGATCAAATACAAAATAAATAACAATCGGTAATTATAATTATTAGTCTGTTACAGAGTCTCACAAGCGGTTACAGAACTCACAATAGGTGATGGAATGCTGATTATAGCGCACCTAGAGAGGTTCCTGATGGGAACTTTGAAAAAACTTCATACTCGATGCAGGGATTCATACAAGGTTTTGAGGAGGTTTGGTTTCAGCGCCTACGAGCTTGATATCTTCGTGATCTTGGGATCGGTCCGGTGTTCAGCGTCGAGGACCTGACTCATTATTGCACTTTCATGTGGCCGCAGCAGTTTGCAATTCGTCCATTGCAACCACCACTGAGGAGTTTGAGGAGTCCTTCCCGGCTCAATTTTATCATTCACGCCGTTGCCATTCGCCAGTGGTGATTTTTCGAAGCTGCGGAGAATTGATGAGAAACACTAGGCTCTTTTATTTATTTATGTTATTTTTCTCTTTATTTATGTTAGGCTTATTTTCCTCCTTTGTTTTAGTCCCATATCAGGTATGACAAAAGACTTCTACTTGTATGAGCTTATAAAAGGCCAAATGCTATAGTTACTTGTAGTTCAGTTGATTTGAAAATTTAAAAACTTTGAATTATAATTGTTGCTTTGTGTTGAATCTCTGCATGTTGATGTGCTGAGTGGGAGAGTGATCTGTTAGCCCAGAGGCCCTTCACTCTAGTTTTGATGATGATTAACTCATGTAGTTATAGTTTACTAATAATCTTGTGATATTTAGTTTCAGATATTTGATCAAGATATTAGTAGGTGATTAGTTTCAACAAAGGTGTTTTGGAGCTTTCACATGATGATTCAAAAGCTTGAGCGTCAAGTTCACATCTAGCACTCGGTTGGAGTAAAGCTCGGTGGATCATGTTTGGATCGAGTCGACTTGGAGAAGAAGTTCTACAAGAAGACCTCAGTTTGTTTAGTTTAAGATTATTTAGACCTTGTGTTAAAGATTAGATAGTGTTGATATGCTCAAGTTTATAATACACACACAAGTTTTAAGTTTATTGGTTTTCGGTTTAACCGATATCGGATTTCATGTCAAAAACATAGATATAAATCTTTATGTGTATATTGGATTTTATCCATATATAATATGCTTTAAAGTTGTTTCAATATCATGTTTTTGTATTTACATGTGTTTTGGAGAAAACGGTTTTCCATTTCAAAAATCTTAGTTTTGAAAAATACGGATTTTGGTTTAAGGCAAAATTTCAAGAACACAAAAATGGTTCAAATTGTTTATAATATGTGTTGAATTTTGTCACACATATTTGTATTTCAAAGATATAATAAGAACTTATTTTTGTGAATTTATGTGTATTTTATGGGATTTAATTGATAATAAAAAGAATGGTTTTCAATCCCTAAACTGTTTGACCTGGCTGTCTGCCGGCAGGTCGACCGGGCGGTCGACCGGCCAGAGAGCCGTCGCTCTCTGGTTCCAGGCCTGGTCGACCGGGCGGTCGACCGGTGGCGCAACGGTCATAAAAATGACCGTTGGCCGGTCGACCGGAAGGGCATTTCTGCCCTTTCCTGGCTGCCAACGGGCAGATTTGTTTTGGGGTTATATATACCCCATTCTTTGGCTGATTTCACCGAGATTTCAAGAGAGAAAAATTTACATCTTTCAAGTGTTTTTCAGCAAGAGTTTTTGGTGCTAATAGTTTTATTTATATTTGTTTTTTTTTAAGTGTTGGAATTTCAAAGAAAATAGAGTCTTTTGGGAATTGGTTTTTGATCTAAATTTCTATATCTATTTGGAGATTTTCCCAAGTGTTTTTCCTTGTTCCAAACACTTTATTTCTTACACTTGAGCTATCATATCTATCCTATCTATAGGATCTTATTTTAGTGAGAAAAATTGTTTTGTGGTTGTTTATACCATCAAGTGTTGTAAACCTTCCATACTTTGTGATATCCCTCTAGTGAGAGGTGATTGTGTTGGTGTCCCTCTAGTGAGAGGTGATTGTGTTGGTATCCCTCTAGTGAGAGATGATTGTGGAATTGTGTTTGTATCCCTCTTAGTGAAGAGGTGATTGTGAAGTTGTGGCTTTGAGCCTTTATCCCTCTTGTGTGAGGTTGATCTTATTTGGCTAAGTGCCTATCCCTCTAAAGTGTAGAGGTGATTTGTGTTGTACCTTGCCTCTAGTGAGAGGTTGTATTTGTTAAGAGAGGAGTTGTGTACTCCCAAGTTGTATTTGCCCAAATTCTCAGTGGAGGTTCCCTGTGTGAGAAGTCCTGTGTGGACGCTATAGTGGAAATCCTTCTGTGTGAAGGCGGGGACGTAGAGCTGGGTGCTCGAACCTCAAAACATATCTTTGTATTTGCGTTTGATCCACTATCTCTTAACTCTCTCTCTCTCACATTGTGCATTGCATCATATTGTTCATTCATTTATATGCTTAGGTTTGATTGTGTGCCATACTTGTGTTCAATCAAGAGAGTTTTACATAGCACCTCAACTCTTATTTAGAGGAATTTAGAAGAGGTAGTCCAGAGCCCTTCATCGGGAATTCGGCTACACTCTTTGGTTACACTAAGTGTGTTGCAATTAGTTTTTAATTCCGCATTATTTGTCATTAGATTAGCCATACACCTATTCACCCCCCTCTAGGTGTACTTTCATGATCTTCTTGGTGGTGAAGTCAAAATTAATCCTTATCTCTAAACTATAAATTTCTTTTCCCATCTCTATCTTCTTCTTTATCATACTTTACATCAGTTAATTGATGGGAATCACTAGGCTTTTTATTTGTTTAGGCTATTTTCCTCTTTATTTTAGGTTAGGCTTATTTTCTTCCTTTGTTTTAGTCCCATATCAGGTATGACGGAAGACTTCTACTTGTATGGGCCTTTAAAAGACCAAGTATTATAGTTATTTAATAGTTCAGTTGATTTGAAAATTTAAAAACTTTGCATTGCAATTGTTACTTTGTGTTGAATCTCTGCATGGTGATGTGCTGAGTGGGAGAGCGATTTCCTGGGTGATGAGGCCAAAATTAATTCTTATCTCTAAACTCTAAATTTCTTTTTTCATCTCTATCTTCTTCTCTATCCCGTTCCACACCAGAAGTGCTCTTCATTGTCAAACTCATATATGTACACACATATATAGACTTGTGTCATTCCGGAAGGATTCGAGGCCGAATCCTTCCTACTCGAATACAACCCTAGGACATCCGAATGAAAGATCCACTCTGTTGAATTTGATCTATATTATTTTAAGTAACTAAAAATAAAAAATCATGTATTTTGAATACTTTTTGCCCATTCATCAAGTAGGCGCAAAATGGATGACCGAAATAGTGAGTTGGTTAGTTTAACGCTGTAGAATACCTGAAATCTAACAAAAAATGGTGTATGAGGGTTTTTAAGTGTTTAGATAATGATGAAATGGTCGGATCGAGAATTTGTATATCTAAAGACGTAGAGCAATATGCTATTTCGATTGTCAATTTACACCTGCTTGATGGATAGGCAAAAAGTATTCAAAATACATGATTTTTGATATTTTAGTTACTTGAAATAATGTAGTTCAATTTCAACGGAATGGAACTTACATTCGGATGTCGCAGGGTTATATTTGAGGATTTGGCCTCGAGTCCTTCCAGAATGACACAAGTCTCTCTCTCTCTCTCTATATATATATATATATATATATATATATATATATATATATATATATATATGAGAAAAATGTATATCAGCCCGCGGGCTGAGAGTACTCTCTCAGCCTGCGGTGACGTGGCTCAATTTGTCACCTCACTGATTTGCGGCCCGCTTTTAGGAAGAAGTTAAATTACCAAATACCCCTTTCGATAACTTTTTCTTATTGTTTATTATTATTTTCCCCCCTTTTATTTTGCCGCTCTTTATAGGATATAAATTACTTTTCGCCCTATTTCTTTACCTCTTTTTTGAAAGATCTAGTTTCTCCTTTTCAGCCTGCGATAAAATTTTTTTGAAAATATAAAATCTTTTCAGATCAATTTTTTCAGCCTGCGATAAAATTCTACTTTATAGTTTAGTGTTGTTTTATTAAGTGTTGTTTTGGATTAAGTCATTTTTTGAATCTAAATGAAAAATGAAAAGTTGTCTGTTGTCTGATGCGACTTGGAGTCACTCCGTGAGACGCGACCTGTCATAAAGATTTTATGAGATCTTTTAACGTCAAGTCTACGTTGACGAACCCTCACCATTCGTTGTTTCCCGAAGCGGTTGTCCACGCGTCGGCTCTTCATTGGGTTTAGGCGTTAATGTCTTTTAATGCCAAACCGGCGCTGGCGGTTGGAGACCATTAATGCCGACGATTCTGATTAATGAACTATTAATTATGGTTATTATGGGCTGCCTATAAATAGGTCTCACCCTCTTCCTTTAACAGCCCATAATTAGACTGTCATCATTCGAGAGCAATTGCTCTGAGAATTTCCGCCTTCTTCAGAGTCTCTAACAGGGGCCTGCCTCCATGGATGAAGATGACCCTATGGACGAACTTGATCGATGTTCGTCCACAAGGGAAGGAGTCATAGACCTCATCGTCCGCAAGAGAATAAGTCATGGTCCTCGTCGTGCGCAAAAGAATAAGTCATGATCCCTGACGAGGACTTAAGCCTCACCGAGATCTGCTCTAACTTGATGCACCAGTCAAGCTTGCTGATAACAGATGGTCAGAAAGGTATGGCGGCGGGGGATGTGGTGGATATAGTGCTGGGTAGCATACCTTGTGAGGTCTCACAACCTCCTCTCTTATCCCAGAAGTGACATCGAGGAAACTCCATGCTCACTGGATAACCTTCTGGTGAAGAGATGTTCATCAACGAAAGATCGTATCCCGGCACTTTGGAGGGTCAGTTGGAATCGGAGGATTCTGCTGCCACCAGACCTCAAGAAGAAGATTGCTCTTAGTCAACAAGGGCTCTTTTTTTTATGTTTAGTCTTCTTGGCTCTTTTGATGTTTAGTCTTCTTTATACTGCTATATTGTAACACTCAATCTTATTGTATAAGAGAGCGTTTTGTATCATTTTCACATGCCTGGAGATAAATGTCTGGACATAAATAAAAAGACCTCAATAACACCACTGCTCTTAGTCAACAAGGGATCTTTTTGTTGTTTAGTCTTCTTTGTACTGCTATATTGTAACACTCAATCTTATTGTATAAGAGATCGTTTTGTATCATTTTCACATGCCTGGAGATAAATGCCTGGACATAAATAAAAAGCATTTTTGTTTTTTTTAATAAACTACGAACTTGGTCGCAGCCATGCATTGCAAACAAAACAACTATGACCATAGATGACACTGCGACCAAGGTCGCATAAGATACATTGCAAACAGTAACTACTGCGATCAGGGTCAACACTGCGATCAAAGACTGCGACTAAGCAACTGCTGCGGTGACGTGTCACCTCGTCGCAGTGTTGTTGTTGATTAAGACTAAAGACCAGCAATAGCGACCAAGATTGCAGATTATTTTTTTAAGACTGCGGCCATCAACTGCGACCAATGTCGCAGTGTTGTTGTTGATTATTTATAAAGACCACCAACTGCGACTAAGGTCGCAGTGATGTTGTTGATTAAGAGTAAAGACCAACAACTGCGACCAAGGTCGCTGTGTATTTTATTAAGACTAAACACTAACAACTGCGATCAAGGTCGCAGTTTATTTTATTAAGACTACGGTCGTTTATTTTATTAAGACTACGGTCAGAAACTGCGACCAAGGTAGCAGTGTTGTTGTTGATTAAGACTAAAGTCCAGCAATTGCGACCAAGGTCGCAGTGTATTTATTAAGTCTGCGTCCAGCAATTGCAACCAATGTCGCAACCTTTCATTTTAAAAATTTATAAGGGTGAAGTAATATAATTATTAACTGCGTCCATGGTCGCAGTATATTCGTTTAGCGTAAAATATTTAAAATGAAGGTTTGTAACAATTGTACAGCATTTCAACCAAGATATAGTAGTAAAAAATGTAATTCACACAATTAACTTTAGAAAACAGATTTATATATATTTTAAAAAAAACAAAATACAATTTTTTAAACTTCTAATCCTCGTCATCACCATCGTAATGAGAAAGAAGTTTGCGACTTTGTTCGCAGTACTGAAGGAGGTCGCATTGCTATACGATAGCATGTTTCCTCCGGTATTCTTTATTCTGTATTAAGTATGCGACCATGGATTATTTTTTTACTTTTCAATGATAGAAGTCGCAGTCGTCATATAAAAGGGGTATTTTTGTCAATTTGTTTCACGATTGTTTAGGCGGGATTTTTTGATTTTTTTGGCGCCCACACTCTGCGACCGATGTGTGGCATATATTCAGCCACGTCCCGGCTGAGGTACAGTAAGCCCTATATATATATATATATATATATATATATATATATATATATATATATATATATATATATATATATATCAAAATTTTTGTTTGAAGGTAGAGCAGTATCAACTCTTTGCTAAATGCCAACAGGATAGAGGTCTGCGAGAACACCGGTAGCAGTTAAAGGAAAAAAAATACAATTGCAAAAAGATAAAAGTGGATGTCAAATTGGCAAAGGGAACAATCATCAACAGGGGTTAATACCTGGGTTTTTCAATTGGGCTCCCTAGGCAGCAGATACTTGAGTGACTGTTATGGAATATTATGCTGCTCTGGCTTTTAGATTACCATGGATGGTCAATTTGGAAAGATTTAGGCACATGCCATTAGAAGATAGACCAAAGGACAATCTTTGGTCCACTCAAAGAAAAGCTATTAACTATTTTTTATAGAAGGTTTTAGATCAAAGACAAGGCGTACTTGGGTGGAAGAAGCAGCCATTGAAGATTAAGGTGAAGAAACAGCGAGGAAGAAAGTAAATGTAACTAATTTAAGATGGAAATTGCTTAAAATTGAAAAGTGACAAAAATGATCCTTGATAGTTCAAACGCGATGAGCAAAGTAATATGTGACACACCACACGATCGTAACTTTGGTGTGAGACTCAGTTAACTAGGTAATAATAGCATGTGTTTGAGTTGAAAGTCAATGACTTACAGCCAATCGGTAATCTTTTATTGTGAAGGGATGAGAATGCTAAAATTGTACCTTGCCAACTCTTGGAGAAAAGACTGTGTATGAGATGATCATTACTGTCACTTGAGGAACAATAAGACAGCCAGGTTCTATTGATATGTGTTACCAGCACACAATAGTTAAGAAACTAGAATTTAGGCACAGTAAATGTGTTGTTGGCATCCTGATGTCAGCTAACACCACATTAGGGGGCAAAAAGGTTGGCTCTTAAATTTATTTAAGGTGATGCAAGTAGCTTGAGGAATGAGAGATGGCTGTAGTAATGGAAATGTAGAACAATGCTATGAGTTGGAAGCAGCGTTAATATTTCTAGAACAATAGCTAGCATGAGCTGATAGAATATCAATCTCTGCAATGTGAGCTGACATGCTCTTACTTATGGCCATAATGCATGTGTGGATAACGTCAATGAATGTAAAACATGACAGAAAGGGACAGAGGAATGTGGTTATGATGAAAGGTTCAGTGACGGCTGGAAGGATAAGTATTGGGGTATAGTAATAGTGAGAACGGAAAATTTAAGGGCCCCTTCAAAAAATTTCGACTTTTGTTTTTCATTCTACATTTACTTCTTTTGCACCTAGGCCATATAACCTTACTTTTCTGCATAGAAAGAATGCAGGAATGTGGAGTCCATTACTGGAACTATTTGGGTTTAGAAAGTAGGGGATATAAAATTTAAAGGACCCTCTTCCATAATGTTAGAACTTTTGTTTTATTTGGTGCACATTTACTTTTCTTGTGCCTAGAGCATATAACCTTTACTTTCCGCATACAAAAGATACAGAAATGTGGTTATGAAGAGAGTTTCACGGCTGGAAGGATAACTATTAGGGTTTATATAGGAGAGAGGATGAAGAATTCATCCTTTGCATAATAATCAAATTTTATTTTTTTGTAGTATATTTGCTTTTCTTGTACTTAGGACATATTAACCTTTACCTTTTGCTACTTTTGTATTCCCAGCAATTTCCTTTCTAGTACTCTGTGTTTCGAACAATTTCTTTCTAGTCATGCCTTTTAGGTATTCCTCTAATTTTAATGCAACTAATCTTTCATCACTGAAGTTTTCTTTCAACAGCACTACTTTCTTATTTACTTTCTTTCACAATTTAATTTTCTTGCACCACTTTAAGTTCTTGTGCATTCTACATTCCTGCACTGGTTTGCTCTTTAAGCATTTCCCTTATTGTCCAGTTATTTCTTTCACAGCATTTATTTGTAATACTTTCCTTTGTCTTCTACCAATTTGTCTTTTACATTGTCTTAAAAGCTATGATATGTAAGATACTTCCCCCATTGAAAAATTGTTGCGTCATTGCACGCGTTCATGTGTGCCCGAGACCTACAAGTGTATAAAGTATAAGCTGTTATTTACTATAAAAATTTGTACAAAATGAATTGTGCTATGGCCCCTTTTGGTAAAAGCTAAGTAGCTAACAATGCTATAGATCATTTCACAAAAATTGCGTTCTTTCAAATATGAATAACAACTCAATACATATATCTATGAGTCAAATATACATATATTTAGAAGAAATGTGTCCTTGTGTCTGGATTTTGGACAACTGTGTCCGACACCCTGTGTTTATGTCGGAGCAAGACTGTGTCTGCTGTCCTCATAGCCTAAGAGTAACAATATGCTGACTTGATGTTGAGAAGAGCATTCCCCAAGAATGGCTTAGATATTATCCTGGTGATACAGTGTCTGAGAATGGACCTTGGCTAGATTTTGGAGGGAGAACCTGATCGTCTTAGTTTTGGCATTGGCAACATTTTCAGCCAACACTTTGTATTCATTGTTCGAGAAGAAAAATGCATAGTGCACACAAAGGAGACAAATCATTTAACTCTCTCTGTTGGACCTAGTTTCTTTTATCGGTTTCATTGTTTCTATTCTTTGTTAAACTAGTGGGAATGACCAACTACTTTCAACTATATTTTATAAGCTAGGCATGTTGTTCTGGTTACTAGTAATTGATTTTGATCATTTGATTAAAATAATTATCAATGTCATGAAGAGCGACTTCTTATAACAAGCTGTTTAGCCAAATGACGCGCATGAGCATCATAACTTTCTCTTTGAAAATTAATTTTATATGAAGTAACAAAAGTGTGCATATTAATTAGTCTGATCAATTAAAAAAGAAGCATGCCGAGATCATACGCTTCAAAAGAAAGCATGAATCATAAGCTTTGGGCTCAATGTAGTAGCGGCCTGGCCCACTGGTGACACCCTTCCCTCTTGAGAGGGAGGTGCAAAGTTCAATCTGTACAGTTGTCGAACAAGTGATTTAACTTGGATAATTAGTTATTGGTGTGTGTGCGCGTGTAGGTTGGAGGGTGACCTCTGTCCCGTTTCTCAAAATAAATAATCTTTGGGCCAAATAGTGCGCTATGTTTCAAAGTGCTTAAAAATGACCTTTTTCATATTTTAACATACTAATAATTACCCAGTTGACATTAATATTTCCTGCATTTGATTGACAAAGCAGTAGGACTTGGCTTTACATCTTAATTTTCCAAACAAGGAATTAATCTATCTCAATTCCTGTATTGAAACAAATACTAAGTTTATTACATTCTAATGAAACTATTCTTTTGACATATTTTCATTAACATAAACATGAAAGATAAATGAACAATCACATCCGAACGTGTACAATGATATCAACAAGTGTGGGAGAAGTGTCAAGAATGCATTCGAGAAGTGTCTTTAATTAATAATAATATTATAAAATTAAGGACAGATAAATGTTTGATACAAGTCCGAGGAGTATCTAAGAAGTGTCCATGCTAAAAAGGTGATTGTGAAGAATATAAAATCCTAGAAGACTTAGTTTATTAGAGAGATCTCATCTTAATGTATAGAGATTACAAATTGGTATTAGGTTATGGGTAATGTAAACCTAATAACCAATTACCTTATTATCTACACTAGCACTCTTCCTCAAGTTGGAGCATAGATATCTAACATGCCCAGCTTGTTACATAAATTATAAAACACCTGAGGTGAGGTAACTTTGATAAGAAAGTCCGCTAGCTTGATCGAAGAAGGTATGAACCAGAAAACAACCACCTTCTTGGTTCATGCATCTCTAACAAAATAACAGTCAACCTCAATGTGCTTGGTCCTCTCATGGAATATATGATTCTGGATAATGTAGATAGCAGAATAGTTGTCACAATGCTTAGGCATTGGTCCAGACTGTCTAAAATTAAGCTCTATCAGTAGATTCTTTAGCCAAACTATCTCACATCCAATGTGAGTCATAACTCTATACTCAGCTTCTGCACTTGCGCGAGATACTATATCTTGCTTCTTGCTCCTCCAAGTCACAAGATTTTCTTCAATAAAGGTACAGTACCCAGTAGTAGATTTCCTATCTTCTCTGTCACCATCATATCTTGAATTAGAGTATCCAGAGATGTGCATACTTATACACTAGGTTTTTCCGATAAAAGTCAAAATTCTTAGTGCAGTTGACCAATGAGCTTCTCTAGGTTCAGGCATGACCCTACTTAGTACACAACAACAAAGATTATATCTGGTCTAATAACCGTCAGATAAATCAACTTCCCAATCAATCTCTTATACCTTCCTGGATCATCAAGTGGGTGATTGTCATCAAATCACAAGTTCACATTGGCTTTCATTGGAGTGCTAGTAGGCTTGCACTCAAAAGGTAATGTCTTCTCCAGAAGATTCAGGGCATACTTTCTTGA
Source organism: Agave tequilana (assembly GCA_038442645.1). Lineage (NCBI taxonomy): Eukaryota > Viridiplantae > Streptophyta > Magnoliopsida > Asparagales > Asparagaceae > Agave > Agave tequilana. The sequence goes on from JAVJIF010008781.1 coordinate 224,019, forward strand.
GAAAGAAGTATATTATGTTTTTTATGCGCAATTTCAATTCCTAAAAAGTATTTAGGCCTCCCCATGTCTTTGGTCACAAAATGACGCTTTAGATACTCTTTTGTCTCCAATAGCCCTCCAGGATCATTGTCAGTTAGCAAAATATCATCAACATATACCACCAAAACTACAATACTAGGCTTTGTGTGCCGAATAAAGACAGAGTGATCCAAGTGTGCGCCGAACAAAGACAGCGATCTGAGTGACATCAGCGAAAACTAATGCTAGAAATGCTAATGCTGAACTTCTCAAACAACGCCCTTGGACTCTGCTTGAGACCATATATAGCCTTTTTGAGACGACAGATCTTATTCTCCTCTTGAGCAACATAACCCGGAGGTTGCTTCATATACACTTCTCCTAAAAGTTACCATGTAAGAAGGCATTCTTGACATCCAGCTGGCACGAGGGCCATGACAAGTTAACAGTAACATAATGTGATTCTGATAGAATTCATTCGGGTAACGGGTGAGAATATTTCAAAATAATCTATCAATATGTCTGACCTTTGGCTACGAATCTAGTCTTATAGCGATCCACTGATCCATCTGGGCGATACTTCAAAGTTTAGACCCCGTGACACCCACAACATTTGTAGGTGCCAACACCAACTCTCAAGTTTCTCGAGAAATAAGAGCATCCATCTTCTTATTCATAGTCTGCTTCCAGGCGGGCACCAATAAAGCCTCCTCACAAGACTTAGGATATAGACGCAGAAGACAAGAATAGAGCAAACTGATGAAATTGTGGGTTAAGATGATCATAGAAAACAAAATTTGAAATAGCATGATCAGTACAAGATCCTTTACCTTTCGAAGGATAATGTGAACATCAAGATCAGAGGGAAATGCTGATAGTTAAATAAGAGGACCGTCTATCGGAGAAGGATTGGTCGGAATTGATTCAGAGGCATAAACTTTTGGTGGTGAGTGTAGACGATTTGAAAATCCTTAACCGGGTCCCGTACTGGCATTGATGCATTTGGCTTTGAAGTGTCTATAGGTGGCACTGGCGAAGGATCAGCGAAGCAGGTGCAGGCAAAGGAACAAGCAGTGTAAGAGGAACAGACACAAATGCAGTACCAGGAACCAGTGGAGAGAAATATGGAACAAACTCAAAGAACGTGATGTCGACATACACGAAATACTTTTGGTGGAGGGATTGTAACATCGGTATACTTTTTGAGTTCGAGAATATCCAACAAAGACACATTTGATAAATGTAGGAGACAATTTGTCTAACTCAGAAGATAAGTTCTGGACAAAATAAGTACAACCAAACACCGATGGAGTCATGAAGAAGACACTTGTGAGGGTGGAGACAAAAAAATAGAATTTTTTCATCAAGGATATATGAGGGCATCTTATTAATCAGATGACAAGCACTTAACACAATATCAGACCACAAATATTTGAGAATATGCATATAAACATTATGGTCCTAGCAACATCCAGAATATGCCTATATTTGTGTTCAACAATTCCGTTTTGTTAGGATGAATGAGAGCAGGGTGTCTGATGAATAATCTCATTTTTTGAACAGAAGATAGACACATCATTTTTAACATACTCAAAGACATTGTCAGTCCGAAGCATACGAATGGAAGTAGAAAAATGATTTTTTTATTTGATTGAAGAAGAGTTCAATGACATAATTTTAACGTCGATTTTAATAAGTACAACCAAGTCATGCGAGAGAAGTCATCAATAAAGAGCAAAAAATATCTAAAACCTTTTGAATGGACATGACTGGGACTCAAACATCGGAATGGATTAACTCAAAAGGAGATCTACTACGACTGGTGACTCGACCTAGATAGGAAGCATAATGATGCTTACCTAACTCACAAGACTCACATCCTAAATAAGAAATAGAAGACGCAATAGGGATGACAAATCTAAGTTTTTGCACCGAAGGATGACCCAACTGCCAGTATCAGAGTAGAACGAGGTTAGCTTGATTTGCAACCAAGCTAGTGGGGATCACTTTGTCATCCAAGTAGTACATGTCTTCTCGTTCACGCCCCGAACCAATCCTCCCAGTTGACAGGTCCTAAAAAATATAATTATAAGGAAAAAAGTTAATTTGCAATTATTATGTTTTGTAAATTGGCTAATAGATAAGAGGCTGACAGAAAATTTTAGAACATATAAGACATCAGTAAGAGTTAAGAATGGAGTAACATTAACAACCCTATTGCCCAATACAGGTGAATGAGAACCATCAACAATTTTGACAGAAGAAGGATGGATATTTTACAGACTTAATGACTTAAATTTTTCTTTAGTACCTGTCATGTAGGATGAGGCTCCTCTGTCTAAAATTCTGGACTTTGATGAAAGGCAGTATAGGCATGCATATCTGAAGATGATGCATGAGTTGTTAAATAACCATTCTGAGAGAACTCTAGCTGACATAGTCGATCGCATTCCTCCTGCAATAGTATAACAGTGAAAGAACAAAATGAACCAAGATGAGTATATGGAATCTAAGGAGTATTACATGGGGCATTAGGATCAGACTCAACTAGTTGTGCCCACTCGAGTCGATCGAATTTCGTCCAACACTTCTAAGAGATAGATTATTCCGACCACGGTGCATATAGTGCCTCGGTCCCTTATCAAACGCATTCAGTCGTCCACCAGGAAAATTGCATCCCGCGCCAAATGAGCCACATCCTCTAAAGTCGCATTCGCGACCACGACCTCTACCACGTTCAGCGGACATGGCAGACTGATCAATAGATGATGCATATGATACATCAACTTCAGTAGAAAACGCATGACTTTAAAGAAAATGACAGTCAACGTGAGAATATTATCCCCTAATATCTGATCACGCACCTGGGATCTGAGTGTAGGACTCAGGCCAGACAGAAACTTCGATACTGCGAGATCCTAAAGATACCCTCTCAGTGTCGCTGCATCGATTACAGCAGGTTGATGCGTCTCCAACTCATCAATCAGACCCTCGAGTTCTCCATAGAATTCAACTCCCTGTTTTAGCTTAAACAGCTCATAGATTTCAAAGACCCTCGAAGGATTTTCTCATTACCATACATCACATTCAGTTATCTCACATCTCCTTGGCAGTAGTTAGAAACATGACATTGCCATTAATCTTCTCTTCCAAACTATTAAGGAGCCATATCATAACAGAATCCAGTAAGTTAGGTCAAATAAATGAGATCTGTTGCTGTCGGTGGAGACTATAGTAGATGAGCCAGCTTGTTATGAGCACCAATGAATATGTGGAATGTCTGTGCTAATAACAAGTACTTAGGCCATTCAACTTCACCGGAGTTCTCAAAATCGTTTTGGGTACAGAAGTCTCAGCGATCATTGAGGGGATTAGAGTGGAGGAAGAACTCGTATCATCTGACAGTACAACCATTCAGGAGAATTACCAGAAATTACCAGTAGTGTTTAGAAACAATAAATCAGATTATAATCTGATTTAATCACGCGAAGACAGTTAGATCAATATCATAGTAGCATTAAAAAAGCCAGATCAGACAAAAGAAAGACCTAGATCAGATCATAAACATCACCAGAGAGCACGATTAATGCTTCATGAAGCAATCAGGCTTAGTAATAGCCTGTGAAGGCTCGGCAGAGGCCGATCTGGTCCGTGAAGGACTCGTAAGGTAGCAACAGCCCTTGCAGGGCTTTTGGAAGGCTCGATAGGGCCTTGCGAAGACTCGATTGAATCTGGAGAGGGCCAGATGGCCTTTGGAAGGTCATGGTGGACCTTACAGGGCTCGGCTAAGCCTGTCTAAGGCTGGGCTGAGCCTGGAGATGCACGAAGGACTTGGAAGGTCCGGATGGACCTTACAGGGCTCGGCTGAGCAGGGAGATGGCCGGAGGGCCTTTTGGAAGGTTCGATAGGACCTTACAGGGCTCGGCTGAGCTTGTATAAGGCTCGGCTGAGCCTGGAGATGGCCGGAGATATGAAAAAAGAAGGAAAGAGGGAAGAGAAGATGACGACTAGGGTTTTTCGTGCTTTGATACCATGTGATGAATATAAAACCCTAGAAGTCTTAGTTTATTAGAAAGATCTCATCTCAATATATAGAAATTATAAATGGGAATTGGGTTATGAGTAATGTAAAACCAATAACCCAATTACATTATTATCTATCTAAACTAGCAGTGGTAAAGTGTTACTTAATGCACAACATCTCCTATGAAATTCCAACTACTAGGAACACGGGTCGCTTTGGTATGCGGGATGAAAACGGGTACATACAACGTTAACGTGGTACGCCGGGGTAGGTTCCTTTGGATGCTATAGTTGAAATGAAATATATTTATCTAGAAAGTGGAATGAACTTTATAGGATTAGAAAGGAGTTGTATTATTATATACCAACATAAACAAATCTCTTCCTTAAAAAAAAATTCTGTGTCATTTTCCTCTTTAATATATATGTACTTGGAAGAGATTTTCTCTTTCCAAATAAACATGTTATCATGTGACTCTTTCCTTTCATCTTCCATGTGTGTTCTATTTCCCTCCTACTAGCTTCATTAATCATGAGAAAACTAAAGAGTGGTATTCTTTGTCGAAGACTTGCATCTAAAAAGCTATTAAAAGTTTTGGAACATTGAAATCATCATTTCAAGTCGCAAATGTTCGACAATTTGGAACGTACGTTCCAAATCATTGATCGCTAGGGGTTGAGCATTTTCTGGTAACATAGGTCAACCCAAGAAAAAGTGCAGAAAGAGTAAATCACAATTTGATTCATTAAGTTAAATGTATTTGTCTTTACTATTAGGTTTTTGATTACCATCCTTATTTGAGGATTCCGAGACTCAAAAATTATAAATGTTCTAAATTTAAAGGTTTGGAGATTGGATTTTAATTATTTAATTTAGTTGGAATTTGTTTCATTTTTTTAATTAGTTGCCTTCTTTTAGATAACTATCAGATTAGGATGTTATAAATATTAAACTTTTATTATTAACCTTTATTTTATATCTTATCAAAATGACCTAGTAAACACTAGAACTTGCAAGTTTACCATGACCAAGAGTACCAATCTGACATTTCTCAAATTATCATACCTGGTACCTTGTCGACATTCTTGCAGCATAAACCAAAGCATACTGTGAAGTCGGCGGTGTTGGTCTAATGGGATCTTTGCATGTATTTCATGCCTGGTCTAGGTCAGCCTCTTTTCCCATAGCTATCATGTGTCTACCAAAAGTCTTTCCATTATTAGTTTGTACTTTTTAATGGATATGGGTTGCCTTTTCTAACCGGCTTCTAGAGACTTCCATCATGTCTATTCTTTTTTACTATCATCTTTTAACAATATCAAGAATAACAAAGCCTCTAGTGTTTTAGAATTGTTTCAAAAAAAAAAAAATCATATTTTTCTACCTGTAGCTGCAATTATAGTCTTCTCTCTGAGATGCATGCTTTTTGTTGTAGCAAATTTCAATTTCCTCCTCTTAAATCAGCTATGAGCATTTTCGAAAGTTGCATCTTTGTTGTGTAATCTTAAATTGTCTTACCTAAGCTAAATCCTCACCTGCAATTGATTTCATGGGCATGCACCTAATTAGCCCATCCTTTTCTTGCCAAGAATTTGTCCCCAGATCAGAAAGTTGACACTGGGTTGTAATCAGTTATACTATTGGTTGTATGTTTCTTAAGACTCTTCTAATTTTCTATTCAATAAGCCAGTTCCATTTTGATGGTGAAAGGATTCAAGGACTTCTGCATTGTGTAATTTCATCAAAATTCAAAAATCAGACCACTAGGTCTTTGTTACTTTTTAATCTGATGTCTACGGCTTCTTAAAAGGGTATTCTACATCTTAGACTTTGAGATCTCCAATTCCAGCCCCCTTTCATGCATTTATTATGCCATTGCTATTGTTGACAAATTCAAGTCCCCTTGTGTGATTCCACTATTGACGACTTCTAGTTACTCATATTTATGTTACAGACTTCCATTTTGTCTTTTTCATACTATAATCTGTCCCTTGTAGATGAATGCAGTTTTATTTGTTGCAATTTTGCCCTTGCAATCTGTCTACAGTTTTTTCCTATCTAGGAGACCATTGGAGTGTTCTTTCCCAATTGCATGAGCTAACTAGTTTTTTCAGTTTAGTTTAATGTAATTGGTATTCATGTTTCTTTCTCATCATATTTCTCAAATTTGTTTTATATTCTTACTGTAACCCCGTCTGGATGCAAATAATGCAGTTCCAACTTTTTTTTTTTGAACTGCACACTTTTCAAGAATGTGCAATCAGACATGCCACAAAATGTATATTTTACATGGAAGCAAATACGTATTACACTGATCTTTATGTGTGTTCTTGTGGGTGGGTGGGAAGCTTCTTGTTATCATATTTCTTCTGGTCATTCAATATCAGTCTCAGTTAATTCAATCTTGTTTTCCGTCTCCTGCTCAATTTAGATTCTCTTATTTGACCATGGCATGTTGCAGAAGTTAGCTGTTATATGTTTTATGTTTTGGGCTCCCTCTTCTGATATTTATTCTGATCGTTTTGCCTGTTCCCTTCTTAATTTACAAGCAATTCCATGCATCAGTTTCTTACAATGTTCCTTTTGAACTCCTTTACTAATTTTGGCCATTTCCCCCAGAAAACATGCTCCTTACGGCAGACCAGAGAACTGTAAAACTAGTTGACCTTGGTTTGGCGAGGGAGGAAACACTGACAGAGATGATGACTGCTGAAACAGGCACATACAGATGGATGGCTCCAGAGGTTAGCTCACACAGTTTATGAACCTACGGAAGCACTTCGTTCTCCACTTGTTGCTAGTATTTTGTTTATACTAATTGCAAATAAAATAAAAAATAAAAAAATCCATGCAGTTGTACAGCACTGTGACATTGAGGCATGGCGAGAAGAAGCATTATAACCACAAGGTGGATGTTTACAGCTTTGCAATAGTATTATGGGAGCTGTTACATAACAAACTGCCATTCGAAGGCATGTCGAACCTTCAAGCAGCTTATGCAGCTGCTTTCAAAGTAATGAATCTCTACTGCTCTTTATTACATTACAATCTGATGAGCTTATATTAAGAAATCTATATTTTGCCATTTGGAATTTTGTCATTTGGATGGTCGATGAGCTCATCTTTTCCTGTTCTTCCTGTTTATGATGCAGAACGTGAGGCCTAGTGCAGATGGAGTTCCAGAGGAGCTGTCTGTGCTTTTAACTTCTTGCTGGAGAGAAGATCCAAATTCCCGGCCCAACTTCAGCCAAATTGTGCAAATGCTACTTCACTATCTGTCTATGCTCTCACCACCAGAGCCTGTGGCGCCTGCTCGAGTTTTCAGTTCCGAGAATGTTGTCTTGCCACCTGAGTCTCCCGGTACGAGTTCATTGATGGCTGTTCGAGATGACTTGGGTGATACCCCAAAGTCTGAGTTGGAAAATAAATCAAGGGGTTTATTTCCTGTTTCCACCACTGCTACTGATTGTTTTTCACTCGAGATATGAGAGAGAGATTTTGCAGGGGGCAGAAAGAACGCTATATGGGTTATGCCCTCAGCACTTTCTAAATTCTGTATCTTAGTTGATACTTGAGAGTCAAGCTTTGTAGCGTTCAGTGTTCATCATTGTAATGGGGCCGTAACCGCTAGCTAGCTACACCTAATCCGAAACTCAAATGTAACTACTTTGCCTGTATCTGCTGAAAATGGCAGAAATAATCGTTATGTTCTCAAGGGTATCACTGAGTTTTGCTTGAAGAATTCGTGCAGCATGCAGAATGAATTGACAGTTCTTGCGGCAGCTGACAAGGCGAAGAGAGTATTGATCATGTAAAGTAATATCACACGCAGGATTGATCTGTTTATTTAGTCCAGTCCCTGAGTCTGACCCTAGTTTATCTGCATCATTTCTGGTTGTGTTGTGGACTATCTTGGAAGGTAGTAATGCTTGCAAACAATGTGGTTTTGTTCAGCATGGCACTAAGGATGCAGAAGAACTGCAGTTTTGTAGGTCTTGCCTCCTTTTTTTTCTTTTATATATATAGATGTCATACTGAAAGAGTTAGCATCTTATTGATGTTATGGTGGCAGCTATATACCATCTATGGTTCAATTGATTATGTTCAACTCATAGCATCTCATTCTACCGAAATTTTTAATAAGTTCTCTTTTTTTTCTCTCTCATGGATGGCCCTCTTGACATCTGCAAGGATATTGGTCCCCATGGTACACTCACTGCTTGCAGAGTTAAATAAGCTCAAATTAAATGCCTGTAACACGTATTTAGCACTAATAAAGATGTATGCACAATGGTGAGCGTGGCTACTACTTCATCCTCGTATGTTTTTGGTCAATTGGTTACTTACCAGAAGCCTTTTCAAGTGATCTTTGTATTCAGAAACTTCTACTTGTCTCATATAATGAAATTGTTATGGCCCCTTTCCTCAAAAGAAGAAAAAGAAAAAAGAAAAAGGAACTCTTGGATCTTCTTGTTTTTTGAATTTAATATAAGGCCTGAGTTGAGGAAACATTGAACTAATCTTGGAAAATATTTGTTTGAGGACGAACCATAAGATTTTCACTCAGCATCAGGAGCGGAGAAATTATATCCTAAAATTGAAATATTATAAAACTGAACAGCATCACAAATTTCAATATTAAAAAATATATAATTTAAGAATGGTTCTAAATTTTTAGTAATCTAATAGATATTTTCAATTATGCAACCAATGTTTAAGCAAGTTGTGACCTTTTTTAAATAGTTCCCAGATAGATGGGCAAATATCCTTAAGCTACGCCATCAAAGAAATCGGTCAGTTTAAAATGGATAGCACATATTTACATCAAACTAAAGTTCAACCATCTAACTTGTACTTGAGTACAAGTGGCAAAATTAATATTGATGTCTCTAAAGTTAACATAAAAACAGTAAATCTGACTTCAACTCATAATGTTGGCGACTCCTTCTATTTCCTTTGGATTTGTAACTAGTCAACAAATGAGAATTTAATTTCCTAAAATCCTCAATTCTCACCATTTTACCTTACTCATAGTTCAGAAATAAACCCTGATTCTAGCAAGGAAGGAAGAGAAAAACACAAAATAAAAAAAAAAACACCAATTTTCTCCGTTACTGAAACCGACAATGTCATACCAAATTCCTTATGGATCTCACACAAAATTCAAATTCCCAGCTACTCTTCATATTTCCAGATTGATATAAAAGGTCAAAATTTAAACATAACAATGCTGAGACTAACAGAAGAAGAATCAGCTAACTAAAACGGAAGCCAAAATAAAAATAAAATAAATCTTAAAATCTTAAAAATCTCGAAATATTAATGCTCAAACCAATTCCAATACAAAACCACAAGAGATCCAAATATTAAAGTGGAAAACATACAATTAAGTAAGTGAAAAGTGAAACAAAAAATATGCAAAAAAATAGAACGCATACAGAAGAAAGAAAAAAAAAAAAAACTAAACTTTAACTGATAATTGAAGTAATTAAACAAGTCTCCCACCAAAATCCAATCATTACCTCAGCAAACCCAAACAAACCCCGCCAAACTTCCCATTTGCAGATCACAAGCCATCCTCCAATCTATGGAAGAGAAAAAGAGAGGGTACCTAGCGAAGCAAGCGGTCACCGAGAGAGGCGAGAATGTTGGGGGGAGAGATCGTGAGAGAGGAGGACTGTGACTGGAGCTGGAGCTTGGCGACTAGGGCTCGAGATCAAGGGAGGGGGAGATAGATCTGGAGCTACAACTGGTGTTGCGGTGATCAGCGACTGGGGCTGGAGCTCGAGATCGAGTGAGAGGAGAGAGAAGAAAGACACAGATCGAGAGATTGATCGTGAGAGAGAGGGGAGAGACTGAGATTGGAAGAGAGGTATTTTGTGAAGAGGATTTTTTTTTACATCCCGACCCTGTCACCCGCAAACCCGCTTGTTACAACCCAATGGGCTTTAACATAGTATGAATGAAAATTTTCATCGGATAATAAATCTCTTGCAGTTTATATATTATTGGAAAACTATAATCTCTCTCTTCACTGTCACAAGAACGAAATGAAAATATAGTTTGGTTAGATGGTAAACAAAACTTAGGTGCTGATATAATTACTAATTTATTCAGGTCTGTTGGTTGTAGTAACTGGCCGTAATTCATAGTTGTAATTGGTAAAGTCTTTTACAATTGTTAATGAGTTACATGTATGTAAATTTTACGGTGTTTGATTGGTAATATAAAATTGTAAAGTGGAAAAGTGTATTGTACTTTACGGTGTTTGGTTGTCGTAATGTATAAGTCGTAAGTGAAAAAGTTGACCACAAAATTAACTATTTGGTGATTTTAAAAGTTTTAATACTGCAAATAAATATTAAAAAAGTTAAATATTAAAATTTTTTAATATTAATATAAAAAATAATACAAATTTGTATGACCACAAAATTAACTGTAACTGGGCTGTAAGTGAGTGGTAACTGGGTTGCAAGTGAGTGTTAGTTGAGTTACGTAAGTCTTTTACGAATTACGGCCCAAACAAACGCCGTAATTGTAACTGGGTAGTAAGTCATTTACGAATTACAGAGTTTTACACGAAACAAACGGCCCCATAATATAAATATTGCTTTTTCTTCACTTATTTGTTTATTTATTATTCTCGTAATTAATTTGAAATACACTCACACACTAAAGATGCACGTCTGATCATACGCTAAGAAAAACTAAACCCGATGCATATGCCTGATAAGTGGGCTTGATCAGTGGCGGACGCAGGTGGGGGCGAGCGTATGCGGTCGCCCCCACTGGAGTTGGGTTAACTAAGCAAAAAATTCAACTTAGATCATTTCTCCTGATCTCCACAAAAAAAAAAAAAAAAAAAAAAACCTCTAGTTTCTCCTAATGACAGATTCTCAGTCTCTCCTCTAGGGATTGAGAACTCTCACAACCTCTCTGCAATGAAGTTTATCAAGAATTCACTACGTAATAGAATGGGTGATGAGTTGATGAATGATTGCTTGGTGACATATATTGAAAAAGACATATTTGACAACATTGACAATGAATCAATCATTCAACGATTTCAAAATATGGCTCCTCGAAGGGGAGCATTATAATTTAGAGTGAGATATGTTGTCTTGAATTGGAGCCCCTCTATTTTTTTTGTAATATCAAAACTTGAAATATGTTTGATTTTTATAAATTTTTAATTTTAGTTTAAAATGTTTTCGTCCTACCTAGTAAAAATTCTGCGTACGCCACTGAGCTTGACCCCAAAATCTAAACCTAATATATAAATAAATTAGGCTTGAACTCAAGCAAACTAAACGATCTCGGCCGGAAGAGGTAAAGCTTTTGTCTCCCAGGAAAGCCTGAACTCTACTCTTTTCCAAGTTATGAAGGTCCAAGACTGAGCCGGAGTTTGAAGCAGGGCTAAAATAACCGGGCTGCAAAAGAAGAAGAAGAAGGGGAGCAGGGGACAGGGACGTAAACGAGGGTCAATTCAGTTGGATTCGATTGCAGTATGAATATCTGAATTAAAAATTAGCTAACAGCGCAGTACATTGCAGGCACGCAGCCGCAGGAGACTTTGGAACGCATCGCAGACATTCCCCCGTCAATCGATTCTATCCACAGCATCTGCATTCTTCCATTTACTTCTCCCTCCCCCTCATTGAACACTGTGCTCTGTTATCCAATCACAGAGAGAGAGAGAGAGAGAGCAAATTTCTATGACATCTGGCAAACATCTCATCAGTGCTCTGCTCGCTCGTGGTCTTGCTTGGCCTTTTCTGTCATCTTTCTGCCGTCAATTCTCACTTCTCGTCAGATACGGCTGGTCGAATTCGATATTTCTGCCTATCCACTTGTATTACTGGTTGAGATTTTCTCAGAGGGAAATTAATCAGGAGAGACTGGATATATATGTATTTTGCTCACTATTTTAGCTAAAAACACATTTACGAAGAGAGAAGCAATTCAGTAGAGAAGAAGGGTCTAATCCGTTTCGGATTTGAGGGCGTGTATGGTTACAAGAAAATGGGCTAAAGTAAGAAAATAGAGAAGTATAATTGTCAATTTTTCTATCTATATAAACGTCAAAGAAGAAAAAAAATCAGAAAATCACTTTTCTTTTTCTCTTTTCTCTTTTACACAATTACTTTTTCACTTTCAGGGTGCTACAGTTAATTTTGTGGTCATATAAATCTCATTTGTAATAAGTTGTAGTTCAAAACAGTTAATTTTGTGGCTATATAAATCTCACTTACATTCTAATTACAATCTAATTTTTATTTTTCTTAATTAATTTTTTTTGCGGTTAACTTTGTGGTCAACTTTTCTACTTTCACTTTCACATTAATATCTAAATACTGAAAAAAACATAACATTTTTCAAAACACACTTCCCAACAACATCCAAATACCAAAATACTCACTAACCAATTTTCAAATTCTAAAGGAAACTATTACTACTTCCTTACTTCCACCCCTAACCAAACAGCCTTGATTTGAACGGCCTGTTTGGTTAGGGGTGAAAGTGAAGAAGTGAAGAAGTGGTAATAGTTCCCTTTGGAACTTAAAAATTGGTAAGTAAGTTTTCGGTGTTTGCATGTTGTTGGGAAGTGTGATTTAGAAAATGTTATGTCTTTTTCGGTGTTTGGATGGTAATGTGGAAGTGGAAGTGAAAAAGTTGACCACAAAATAATATTAAAATAAAAATTAATTAAGAAAAATTAAAAATAGATTGCAATTAGAATGCAAATGTGATTTACATGATCAAAAAATTAACTATTTTTGCTACAACTTATTACAAATGAGATTTACATGACCACAAAATTAACTGTAGCACTCTGAACGTGAGGAATTGGTGGTGTAAAAAAGAAAAGAGAAAAGAAAAAGGGGTTTTCTTATTTTTCTTTTCTGGTGTTTGGATAGATAGGGAAGTGAGCAATTATACTTTCCCATTTTCTTACTTCCGCCCACTTCCTTGCAACCAACTACCCCGAAAACAAGTTTGAAGTTCAAGTGCTCGGGTAAGCCATAGCAATATCGGCTTACAGTAGTGCTGGGATTGGTCAGCCCAAGCGGCGTGGGATTGATGTGCGACAGGCACAATTATTGCCACCTCAAAAATGAGAAAGGCCCTTCAAAATATTTACAAGTATGCCATTATTTTTTTGACCATTTCGTCCTTAAGAAAAACAAAAGTGCTCCTTTCTTCTTCCTCCTTCTTCTTTCTTCCATCTCCCTTCTCCTCCTTCTCTGGCGACTCCCGGCTTCCGCCCCCCTCGCCAGCGATCACCACGGCCTCCTCCTCCATCCCCGGCCTCCCCCTCTCCCCCGGCCAGGCCGCCTCCCCCACCTCCGCCCCACTCCACCTCCTCCCCCTAACTTCCCCCCCACTTCCCGCCCCCTCTCCCCTCCCCGGCCTCCCCCGCCCCTCCCCCCTCCCTGGCTTGTTCGGTCAGGCCTGGCTGAAACCTATCTGGCCGAACAGTTAAAAAACTGGTCGGCCAAGCTTGACCAAACAGGCCAGGGAGGGAGGGGTGGGCGGGTAAGGGAGGGGGTGGTGGCCTCGGATGGAGGAGGAGAAGGCTGGGGGGAGGGGGAGGGGGAGGGGGAGGGGGAAGGCCGGAGGGGGGTTCGCTGGAGGAGGGGTAGGGGGTCGCCGGAGGAGGGGTAGGGGGGTTCGCCGATGCAGAATGAGGAGAAGAAGGAGGAGAAGGAAATGGTACTTTAACCATTTTAAAAAAAAATTGGGGTGCCTTTCTCAATTTTGGAGGTGTCTTAATCCATAGGGGGCTTTTATCATTTTTGGGGGTAGCAATAACTGGGCCCCTGTGCGACTCGGGCAAGAATTTCTAGTCTGATCGCAATTCGGGAAACTTAACCGAATTGGAAGCGGTTAATTAAACCAATCAATTGGCTATAAATAAGATCTCATTGATGTTGGAGTATTTTAGTTAAAACTTGAATTGCTATTTTTTACCTCATTTTTTCTTTTTATTTTTTGACTTGTTTTTATTGTGAAAGCTTTGTTGGCCCAAGGTTACAATCACCCTTGTTTAGTGTGTTTTGATAATTACAAAACATATTAGTTATTTGTACTAATATTGTTTATTGGTTAAGTGTGTTTCAGGGATCTAACTCATCTAGAAGGTTTATTCCCTATTAGCAAAGGTTTTGGACTCAAGTCAACTCAATTTGGGCTCAAGGATCAAGTATTGAAGACCTTATGGTGAAAAGCCCTCTTGAAGCACTTGTAGTACCTAGAACAAATGTAAGAATAGAATGTTAAAGTTTGAGTGTGGATATTGGCTCTAGGATACACATACACAATTTGGTTTTGTTAAAATGTGAGTCTTGTATTTAAGTTTTCATGTTTTAAAATTGGTTTCATGTCTTAGTAGATATTTACATGACCATAAGTTTTACAAAATAAATATCATGTTTAGATCCAATTTATATACTCCTACTAGCATGTTACTTAAGTTTGTTCAAACCCAAAACTATTTTACAAATTTTTCTATCTCAAAAAATACTGATTTTTCCTGTTTCAGGCTGACCGGCCGACCGGCCCGGTCGACCGGCGCCAGTCCCAGGACGTGCACGTTTGTGCATGTCTGTCGGTCGACCGCATAGGTCGATCGACTGTAAGCAGCCACTCTCGGGTTTTCTGGGTCGACCGGTCCGGTCGACCGCAGAAGAGAGCTGTGCTCTGTCTTTTGGGACGGTCGACCCGACCGGTCGACCGGAGCCAACGGCTCTTTGCCAGCTGAGCTGGCGGTCGACCGGCCCGGTCGACCGCCAAGCCTGCAACAGCCAACGGCTCTTTCTTCTTTTGTGCAATTCTGAAATCTGTTTTTCCAGATTGCTTTTTGGCAGATTTCTTCAGGGTTTTCAGTTCTTTTTCAGAGCAAATAAGCTCTAAATAAATTGTTTTAAACCTATTTTTCTCCCTATAAATAGAGGAGAAGACTCTCTTACAAAATACCAAGAAAAATCCTCAAGTTTTCAAAGTTTTCAAAAGAGAAAAGAAAAGTGTTTAAGCTCTCCATTTCCAATTCTTTCTTGAGCTAGTTTTCAGTTGTGTTCCCTTGCAAAAATCATCTCTACAACTGAGTTTTTCTCACTACACTTCATAGAGCCAAAAATCCCTAACTCATTCTATAGTGAAGTTGTAAAAAGAGTGAGAGTGTTGTAAAAGAGTTTGGTGATCTTGTTGTGATCACTCTTGTTCTTGTGATCTTCTTGTTCTTGTGGAGACACCTCTTCGGTAGAGGTTATTGTACTTGGTGGAGCTCGGTGCTCGGGTCTTCGGTAGACCGTTGTAATCGTCCTCGGTGGATAGTGGAAACCCTTCACGGAGGTGAAGGCGGGGAGTAGAGCGGTGGCTCGAACCTCGAAACAAATACTTGTGTTTGCGATTGTCTTTTGCTCTTGCTCTCCATTTTGCTTTTAATTTCTATTGCACTTTAATTGCTTTTAATTACTTGCTTGTGATCTTGTTTCTTTCCTTGAGCTATTACTTCAAGCTTGTAATACTTGTGATATCTTGTGTGCATTTCATCATTACATTTTATTCATACTTTATTCGATCAATTCTCATACAACAAGGTTGCATTGCGCACCTCTAACCCATTCAAGGGGAATTGGGAGGAAGGAGTTCAGAACCTCTCACGGGGTATTCGGCTCTTAGTCTTGTTTTGAGAGATCGTTGCATCATTCATCCATCTTAGTTTAAAAAGATTGTTAGATTAGCAATAACACCTATTCACCCCCCCTCTAGGTGTTTTTCAATTGGTATCAGAGCTTGGACTCTAAGATTTGGCTTAACAACCTTAGAGAGATCCTAATTTTTTGCTAATCATTTCATTCATATTCACTTAGTAAAAATGGCCGATGGAATTAAAACCCTTCCTAAGTTTGATGGACTTAACTTTCCCATATGGAAGGTCAAGATGACCGTTTTCTTGCAATCTCTAGGTAGTCGAGTTGCAAAGGCCGTGACCAAACCCTTTAGTGCACCCCCGGTGATGAATCCACTTGGTCCGAAATAGAGACCAAAGAATTTGATGCCAATGCTAGGGCTCACTATGCACTACTTCAAGCCCTTAATGATGATGACATAGCTAGAGTTATTCATTGCAAGTCCGCATATGAAATTTGGACACGTTTGCTAGTTACACATGAAGGGACCTCACAAGTGAAGAGGGTTAAGATTGACCTTCTTCGGTCCCAATATGAGAATTTTGCATGCAAGAAAATGAAACCATATATGATATGGTTACAAGATTTACAAAGATTACTAATGGACTTTCTTCTCTAGGTGATGCTATTGATAACGATCAAAGAGTTAAAAAGATCATCCGGGCTCTTCCTCCTTCATGGGAAGTAAAAGCAACCACCTTGAAGGAACTCAATGACAAGGAGGAGATGGAGCTAATTGGTCTCATTGGGAACCTCAAAACCCATGAGATGGAGAGGAAAGTGAGGGAGGACATGGCTCCTTCCAAGAAGAAGACAATAGCCTTCAAAAGTCAATCCACACACTCCGACGAAGACGATGAAGAAGAAGATGACGAAGAGCTCTCACTTCTTGTGTGAAGAACGTCCGGAGGATGTACAACAAGGCTAAATTTCAAGGAAGGAAGGGATGACAAGGAGGCAAAGAAGAAAGAAAGATCATTTGCTTTAATTGCCAAAGACCGGGACACATAGTGGCGGAGTGTCGGGATAAAGTGAAGCCCTCCACCTCAAAGAAGCCTCACAAGAAGAAGGCAATGAAAGCTACTTGGGATTCCGAAAGCGAATCCGAGGAGGAGATTGATACCGCCAACATGTGCTTCATGGCTAATGAAAGCACAAGCAAGGTAACCCCTTCCACTTCTCCTAATGATGAACTTTTCATGGATGAATTAGGAGAAGCTTTTGTAGAATTATCACATAACTATGATTTTCTTAAGAAAAAGTATTTAAAAATGAAAAAGGAAAATGAATCTCTTAATCATCAAGTTTTTACTCTTTCTAAAGAAAAGGATGAATTACTTTCCACTCTTGTTTCCACTCAAAAAGATTTTGACAAGTATAAGATTTCTTGTAAAGGCAAGTCTCCACAAATTGATTCTAATGAGATTACCATGCTTAAAGAAAGAATAGACTCATTGGGAATTGTTTTAAAAAATTGTGAGTTTGATAAGAAGAAGATAGAGGCCATGTTTCCTAAGAAACAAGCCCCTAAGAAAAATGTTCACCATGCTCATGCTCATGTTCATACCACACAACCTTTACATCATGGCAAACCCCCAAAGCATGCTCACACTTCACACACACATCATGCATTCATGTATGGAAGAGTGTTCTCATGTTCACATTGTGGGCGGAAAGGACACTTAGCCAATTTTTGCTATAATAGACTAAGTGCATCTTATCATAATGTTTGGGTTCGAAACACTAACTTTCAAGGACCCAAGAAAGTTTGGGTACCAAAGTCAACAATTTTGTTAAATGATATAGGTACCTTCCAAAGCCCAACGACGTAGAGGATTGTGGTATCTTGATAGTGGTTGCTCAAGGCACATGACTTGGGACATCAACAACTTTGCAACCCTATCAAGATACCATGAAGGTGCACCGTCACCTTTGGAGATGATGCCAAGGGTAAAATCATCGGTATTGGTAATGTAAAACTCGGCACATCCCCTTTAATTGAAAATGTAGTTTTAGTTGATGGCCTCAAGCATAACCTCTTGAGTGTTAGTCAACTTTGTGATAAAGGTTTTGATGTTGTTTTTGATCATGTAGTTTGTAAAGTAATGATAGAATTTCTAATACTTGTGTGTTTTCGGTTTTCGTGAAAGTAATGTTTATATGATAGACATGTCTAATATGTCTTGTAATATTACTTGTTTAAAAGCCCTCGATGACGACTCTTGGTTGTGGCATAGGAGATTAGGCCATATTTCATTTGACCACATATCTAGGTTAAACACAAAGGAAATGGTGAAAGGTATTCCTTGTTTGAGTTTTGAAAAGGACCGAGTTTGTGACGCATGTCAATTTGGGAAACAAACTAAGTCTTCTTTCAAGTCAATTAAGGATATCATGACATCACGTCCTTTGGAGTTAATCCATATGGATCTATTTGGCCCTACACAAACCAAAAGTCTAAGTGGGAATAGATTTGCATTTGTTTTGGTTGATGACTTTTCACGGTTACTTGGGTTTTCTTTCTGAACACAAAAATCAAGCATTTTCATATTTCCAAACTTTTAAGAAAAGAGTTGAAAAAGAAAAAGATGTTTCAATTTTAAGAATAAGAAGTGATAGAGGAGGTGAATTCATTAACCTACCCTTTACCACTTTTTGTGAAGATCATGGAATTAAGCATGAACTTTCTTGTCCTAGAACTCCACAACAAAATGGAGTAGTTGAAAGGAAAAATCGTACTTTACAAGAGATGGCTAGGACAATGCTAAGTGAATATGGTCTACCACATTATTTGTGGGCCGAGGCCGTAAATACATCATGCTATATATCAAATCGTGTTTTCTTGTGTAAAAATACTTCAAAGACTTCTTTTGAAATGTACTTTTCTAGAAAACCAAATGTTTCATATTTCAAAGTTTTTGGATGCAAATGTTTTGTTTTAAATACAAAAGATAATTTAGGAAAATTTGATGCTAAAGCTTATGAGGCAATTTTTGTTGGGTATTCTAATACAAGTAAGGCTTATAGAATCTTCAATAAATCATCTTTGACTATTGAGGAATCTATACATGTTAAGTTTGAAGAATCTAACTTGTTTGTTAAGAATATTGTAGAAATAGATACTTTGGATGAAGGCTTGGAGAAAGTGACCTTGGAGGATACTACTACTATGGGAGACAAGCCAAAGGATGATGAAGGAAGTGAAGCTAAAGTAGAAGAGGCTCAAGGAAATGAAAATCAAACAAATGAAGTGGAGCCTACTCAACAACTTCCAAAGGGTTGGAGATACAATCCTCATCATCCAAGGACCTCGTCATAGGTGAAGTATCAAAAGGGGTAACCACTCGCTCTAAACTTCATGATTATTGTGGACATTATGCATTTATTTCTCATGTTGAACCCAAGAACGTCCTCGAAGCCGAGGCCGATTCATATTGGTTGCTAGCCATGCAAGAGGAACTCAATCAATTTGAGCGCAACCAAGTTTGGCACCTTGTTCCTAGGCCCCACGATAGACCAACAATTGGTACTAAGTGGATCTTTAAGAACAAGTTGGATGAATCGGGTAACGTTGTTAGGAATAAAGCTAGGTTAGTTGCCCAAGGTTACACTCAAATCGAAGGAATCGATTTTGAAGAAACCTTTGCACCCGTAGCACGGCTTGAAGCCATACGGATGACACTAGCATTTGCCTCATATAAAGATTTTAAATTGTTTCAAATGGATGTTAAAAGTGCTTTTCTAAATGGTTTTATTGAAGAGGAGGTGTATGTTGAACAACCCCCCGGGTTTGTTGATCCTACACATCTGGATTTTGTGTTTAAATTAGATAAAGCTCTTTATGGTTTAAAACAAGCCCCTAGGGCTTGGTATGAAAGACTTTCTTCATTTTTGATTTCAAATGGTCTTAAGAAAGGTAAAATTGACACCACTTTGTTTACAAAACATGTAGAAAATGACATTCTTATTGTGCAAATATATGTAGATGATATTATTTTTGGTTCTACTAATGAATCTCTTTGCCATGCTTTTGAATCATGCATGAAGGATGAATTTGAAATGTCTATGATGGGGGAGCTCAACTATTTCCTTGGACTCCAAATCAAGCAAAGGAAGGATGGGATCTTCATCAATCAAGCCAAGTACACAAAGGAACTCATCAAGAGATTCGGACTTGAAGGCGCTAAAGTGAGCAAAACTCCCATGGCAACAACTACCAAGCTTGATAAGGATGAACAAGGTAAAAGTGTAGACATTAAAGTTTATCGTAGCATGATAGGTAGTTTATTATATTTGACGGCTAGTAGGCCGGATATCATGTTTTCCGTTTGTCTTTGTGCTCATTTTCAATCATGTCCTAAGGAGTCTCATTTAGTAGCGGTAAAACGCATTATTAAATACCTTAAGGGCACTATTGAAATGGGTTGTGGTATCCGAAAACCGGACTATTTGATATGAAGAGTTTTTCGGATGCCGACTATGCGGGTTGTAGGGTAGATAGGAAGAGCACAAGTGGAACATGTCAATTCTTAGGTAATTGTCTTGTATCTTGGTCTTCCAAAAAGCAAAATTCGGAAGCCCTTTCAACCGCCGAGGCGGAGTATGTTGCGACGGAGCTTATGTGCACAAGTTCTTTGGATGAAACATACTCTCCTTGACTATGATTTACACTTTGATCATGTTAAAATATTTTGTGATAATACTAGTACTATTCACATGACAAATAATGCAAATCAACATAGTAAAACCAAACACATTGACATTAGGTATCACTTTCTTAGAGATCATTATGAGAAAGGTGATATTGATATTGATTATGTTTCTACCGATTTCAACTTGCCGATATTTTTACTAAACCTCTAGATTATGCTAGATTTTCATTTATTTGTGGTGAGTTGAATGTTTGCATTATGGATTCTTAAAGAAAAATTTCTTTTATTTTGTTTGTTTAACCCTTTTTGATGTATGACAAAAAGGGGGAGAAAAAGTATGAGTTTGTTTGTTGAGTTTGTTTGTTGTTTTGTTTGTTTATTTTGTTTATTTATTGTGTATTTTGATGCATTTGAGTTTTTGACAAATTGTGTATATTTTGATGCATTTGAGTTTTTGACAAAACTATGTGTTTTCAATGCCTTATGTGTTTTTCAATGCCTTATGTATTTAGCTCTTCATTGACATTTTGATACATAGCATTATTTGAGGGGGAGCTTTCCAAGCTCTTCTTCCATTTTTGTTTAAATAACCTATATGTTTTGTCATCATCAAAAAGGGGGAGATTGTTGGCCCAAGGTTACAATCACCCTTGTTTAGTGTGTTTTGATGATTACAAAACATATTAGTTATTTGTACTAATATGTTTATTGGTTAAGTGTGTTTCAGGGATCTAACTCATCTAGAAGGTTTATTCCCTATTAGCAAAGGTTTTGGACTCAAGTCAACTCAATTTGGGCTCAAGGATCAAGTATTGAAGACCTTATGGTGAAAAGCCCTCTTGAAGCACTTGTAGTACCTAGAACAAATGTAAGAATAGAATGTTAAAGTTTGAGTGTTGGATATTGGCTCTAGGATACACATACACAATTTGGTTTTGTTAAAATGTGAGTCTTGTATTTAAGTTTTCATGTTTTAAAATTGGTTTCATGTCTTAGTAGATATTTACATGACCCTAAGTTTTACAAAATAAATATCATGTTTAGATCATATTTATATACTCCTACTAGCATGTTACTTAAGTTTGTTCAAACCCAAAACTATTTTACAAATTTTTCTATCTCAAAAAATACTAATTTTTCCTGTTTCAGGCTGACCGGCCCGGTAGACCGGCGCCAGTCCCAGGACGTGCACGTTTGTGCACGTCTGTCGGTCGACCGCATGGGTCGACCGACTGTAAGCAGCCACTCTCGGGTTTTCTGGGTCGACCGGTCCAGTCGACCGCAGAAGAGAGCTGTGCTCTGTCTTTTGGGACGGTCGACCCGACCGGTCGACCGGAGCCAACGGCTCTTTTGCCAGCTGAGCTGGCGGTCGACCGGCCGGTCGACCGCCAAGCCTGCAACAGCCAACGGCTCTTTCCTCTTTTGTGCAATTCTGAAATCTGTTTTTCCAGATTGCTTTTTGGCAGATTTCTTCAGGGTTTTCAGTTCTTTTTCAGAGCAAATAAGCTCTAAATAAATTGTTTTAAACCTATTTTTCTCCCTATAAATAGAGGAGAAGACTCTCTTACAAAATACCAAGAAAAATCCTCAAGTTTTCAAAGTTTTCAAAAGAGAAAAGAAAAGTGTTTAAGCTCTCCATTTCCAATTCTTTCTTGAGCTAGTTTTCAGTTGTGTTCCCTTGCAAAAATCATCTCTACAACTGAGTTTTTCTCACTACACTTCATAGAGCCAAAAATCCCTAACTCATTCTAAAGTGAAGTTGTAAAAAGAGTGAGAGTGTTGTAAAAGAGTTTGGTGATCTTGTTGTGATCACTCTTGTTCTTGTGATCTTCTTGTTCTTATGGAGACACCTCTTCGGTAGAGGTTATTGTACTTGGTGGAGCTCGGTGCTCGGGTCTTCGGTAGACCGTTGTAATCGTCCTCGGTGGATAGTGGAAACCCTTCACGGAGGTGAAGGCGGGGAGTAGAGCGGTGGCTCGAACCTCGGAACAAATACTTGTGTTTGCGATTGTCTTTTGCTCTTGCTCTCCATTTTGCTTTTAATTTCTATTGCACTTTAATTGCTTTTAATTACTTGCTTGTGATCTTGTTTCTTTCCTTGTGCTATTACTTCAAACTTGTAATACTTGTGATATCTTGTGTGCATTTCATCATTGCATTTTATTCATACTTTGTTCGATCAATTCTCATACAACAAGGTTGCATTGCGCACCTCTAACCCATTCAAGGGGAATTGGGAGGAAGGAGTTCAGAACCTCTCACGGGGTATTCGGCTCTTAGTCTTGTTTTGAGAGATCGTTGCATCATTCATCCATCTTAGTTTAAAAAGATTGTTAGATTAGCAATAACACCTATTCACCCCCCCCTCTAGGTGTTTTTCAAGCTTGTAGTTAATTACCAGCTAATTTCAAATATGGTCAACGTGCAATTGCCAACCAATTAAACACATTTCAAATGTGGCCAACATGTAATTAATCAATTACCAACCAATTAAACATATTTTAATTGTGGCTATCATTCAATCGATAAATTGTCAACCAATTAAAGACATTTAACTATGGCAAGTTATTATACACATTTTTCCCGTGTGTGTAATTTTAAGCCTAACAAGTTCTTTCATGAGCCTATAAATACCACCTCCCTTAGAGTAAAAACAGATTGAATAAAAATCGATACAACTCTCTGAAAATACACATAGAGGGGGGGTGAATAGGTGTATGGCTAATCTAATGACAAAAGATGCGGAATTAAAAACTAATTGCAACACACCAAGTATAACCAAAGAGTGTAGCCGAATTTCCGGTGACGGGCTCTGGACTATCTCCTCTAAATTCCTCTAAATAAGAGTTGAGGTGCTATATGAAGCTCTCTTGGTTCAACACTAGTGAGGCACACAATCAATACCAAGCATATAAGATATGAGCAATATGAATCAATGCAAGATATAAAAGAGAGAGAGAGAGTTTAGAGATAGTAGATCAATCGCAAACACCGAGATATGTTTTGAGGTTCGAGCTACTGCTCTACGTCCCCGCTTTCACACAGAAGGATTTTCACTATACGTCCACACAGGGAACCTCCACTGAGAATTTGGTAATACAAGCTTAGGAGTACACAACTTCTCTCTCCAACAACAACCACCTCTACAGAAGAGGAAAGACCCAAAGCAAAAACAACTATCACCTCTATACAAGAGGGATAAGGCACTAAGCAAACAACAATAGCCTCACACTAGAGGGATAAGGCACTATGCCAAACAACAATCACCTCTTCATTAAGAGGGATAAGACACAAAGCCAAACCAACCACAATCACGTCTTCACAAGAGGGATAACCACAAACCCAAATCACAATCTCAATCACCTTTACACAAGAGGGATGAACACAAACCCAAAGCAAAGAAAGATTACAACTCTTGGTGATCTCAATAGACCACAAACAGCCTAGGTGATCACAAAGACCACAAACAATTTTCCAAAAAAATAAGATCCTATAAATAGGATAGAGATGATAGCTCAAGTGTGAGAATACAGGGTGTTTGGAAATCAAAATTTCAAAGAAAATACTTGGGAAAACTACAAAGATGAAATAGATATAAAGATCCAAAAACCAATTCCAAAGACTCTATTTTTCCTTGATTTTTTCAACCCTTGAAAATAAATAAAAAGATAAATTTTTAACCACAAAAACTCTTTTGAACTTGCTGAAAAACTCTTATAAGAGGGGAAGAGAAGCTCCAAAAAATTCTTGTTGAAAATCAGCCCAAGAGATGGCTATTTATAAGCCTCTCAAAGAAACTAGTCGTTGGTTGTTGAAATGGCCAGATTGCCCTTCCGGTCGACCGGCACAACGGTCATATTTCTGACTGTTGTGCCTCCGGTCGACCGGGCCAAGCCTGCGGTCGACCGTCCGGTCGACCGGCCAGCACCCAAGAGTTGGGTGCTTTTAGTCGGTCGACCGCGCGGTCGACTGACACTTAGGTTGGCCATGTGCACGCCTCTCGTGCTCATCGGTCGACCGGTCTGGTCGACCGACTCCTTGTCCGATTGATCGTCCGGTCGACTGCTAGTGTATTCAGGCTGAAAATCTGGGACTAGAAACTAAGGTTATTTATTACCAATTAAATCCCATAAAATCACATTAATTCCACAAGAATAAGTTCTTATAAGATATTTGAATACCAAACATGTGTGATCAAAAATCAACATATATTATAAACTATTTGAACTATTTTTGTGATATAGAAATTAGGCTTAAACATAAAAATCCGTATTTTTCAAAACTTGGATTTTTGAAATGAAAAACCGTTTTCTCCAAAACTTATATAAATACAAAAGCATTATATTGAAACAATTTTGAAGCATATTATATATGGATAGAATCCAATATACATATAAGATGTATATCTATATTTTTGATATGAAATCCAAAACTGGTTAAACCAAAAACCAAACTTTAAACTTGTGTGTGTAGATGTGCACTTGAGCATATCAATACTATCTATCTTTACACAAGATCTAAACACAAACCGAAGTCTTCTTGTCGATCCTCATCTCTAAGACGACCCGATCCAAACAAGATCCAACAAGCTTGACTCCAACCGAGTGCTAGATGTGATCTTGACGCGCGAGCTCTTAAATCAACACATATTAGCTCCCAAAACTCCTTTGTTGAAGCTAGACACCTACTAATATCTTGGTCAACAACTGAAACTATATAAACACAAGATTAGTAGTAAACTATAACTACATGAGTTAATCATCATCAAAACTAGAGTGATGGGCCTTTACGCCAACACTCTCTTCCTCTCTCCTCTCAGATTTCTGCTTTTTTAACTTTCAATCTCTGTTAGTTCCCAAAAAAACTTTAAAAGAATTCGCAAAAGCCTTCTTGGAGTCTGTGCTGACGAGAAGGAGGTCACCTGACCGAGGGTCATTGTATCTCTGGGATCATTGTTGCAAATCCCTGCACGAGAGGGGGACAATTTGATTCTTGGGACAGTGCCCAGCATGCCTCGATCACCAGGCTAAACTCTTTTTCCTTAATGCTTTATTTACTCTGATTTATATTTTGATTATTTATTATTGTTTTAATTAAGTAGCTTCAGATCAATAAATTTTTCCCAACAATCCAAGAATCAAATTGCATTTTTTTTTTGTGTTTAGTCATGCTTTTCAGTCAAATTAATAAAATAATTCGTGATCTGTTCATGGTACTTCTATCACTCATATTTCTAAAGAAAAACATGTTGTTAAAGAATTTAATCATGTGTACTATGATAATTTTATTGAGCCTATTTACATGCTTCGATATGCATAATTTTATTCTGGAAAGTGTTTTCATGCCTGCTATCAAATTTCTATAAAATAATTGTTCATGCTATCAATCTTGAACTGTTAATATTAAGCATGCCAATTAAGCTTTCTTCTGGATGAACTTTGGACTACATGTTTGTAGCATTATAATAACAAAAATATTTATGTATCATCAGTTAATGGCTACAAGTGAGATTCTCTCGGCAAAGTCAAAAAAGTTAACGGCAACAACTTTCGTCGTTGGCAAAACCAAATGAGATTCTGGTTAACAACACTAAATCTAACAACAACCATTGAAAGTGATTATCCATCTTCTTCTTGACCAACTACTAGACAGAGCTCAACTACAGAACCTATCATTACTCCTAGAACTCCTCAAGAGATTGAGTGTCATTATCTAAATAGAATTCTAGGAGCATTATCTGACAGACTATATGTCATCTCCTACTCCATCACTAGTCTTAAAAATCTTTGGGATACTCTAGAAAAAAATATAGCCTATATGATACTGGTATAAAAAGATTTAAAGCATCTGATTTTAACAAATTCAAAATAGTAGATTCAAAACCAATGAATGAACAAATTCATGAATTTGAGCAGCTAATGCAATAGCTTAAGACCAATGAATCTACCATCGATGAGACATTTCAAATGCTTGGCTCATAAATAAATTATCTAATATTTGGACAGACTTTGAAAAAATACTTAGTCATATCAAAGGAGATCTTACCCTCATCTAAAGTGCGAAACTCAATTAGAATTGAAGAACAACATAGGCTGAGAAAAAAAGCCAAATCTGAATCATAACCTAAAATGAACAATGTCGATCACCAATAGTGACTTTAAACTCATGTTCAAAAATAAGATGCGCGCTTTTCACCAAAACTAGAATAAAACTTTTAAGAGGAAATCTTTCTGCCACAACAAGGATCCCTTCAACTTTTAGAAGAAAGAAGATCTGAACGACGTGTCTGCTTTTGTAACGGTCCCCATTTTGTAGACAAAGATTAGTCCGATAACTCCAAATTATTCCAATTCTCCATTATTATCCAAAAAAAAAATTTGGCAGCACCTCCCCTAAAGTTTTACATTTTACATGATATAGAACATCCATTTCGGCTCCACGGCCTACTTATTCCAAATAAGAATTTTGGCCCACACGGCCTACTTATCACAGGGTATAAATATGTCTCAACCCAAAATTATATTCTCATTACATGTTTCCACAACATGTTTCCAGGATACATCTTAATAACATATAACATCAAGGATTTGATCTCCAATACATCATCACCAAGTACAACCACCAGTCTTAGTTCTCAAAACATCACATGTACCATAAGTCCCTAGTCCAAGAATATTACAAAAAACGAGTTACATACAATGGGTGTACCATAAGCATAACTAGCTAGAAAATTACTTAAAGTAAAGCATCCATATGAAGAGGGTAAACAAAAACAATATGAATAGCATGCCGTTCGGCCCATTACTAAATCCTCTGAGTTAAAGCAGTCTCTTTCCTTTATCCAAACTTGAAATGGGTGAAAAGAAAAAAAAGGGGGAGTAAGCTCAACGGCTCAGTGAGTAAACTACACAAGCAACTAAAATATGGTAAGATGAAACTCTATCACAACCATACTTTTGAGGGGTCTGAGGAGGTCTTACATGAATTATGATGACTGCTATTCCTACCATGTGGCTCTCTCCTATCCATCCCCATATTCTACACCAACTACTAAATTTTCTTTTATTAACTCGAAATATTCTTTCCGAGTACACAACAAGTTCAAGTTCATCAATAATTTCCTACACGTGTATTCCTACGTGTCTGCCTTTACCCTTGTCTAAATCCTTCATCAAATAATATCACATTCATACAATACACTATATCCTTTATTAATAGAGCACATACATACATAGCTCATAAGCATGAAGTTTAAATTCTCCGTCTTCCCCCTCCTACCGGCTCCTGCCCGGCCCCTTCCTCCTTGTGAATACAGATAGATTATATATATAAATATATATATACACATGAAACATGTCCACCGTCTTGCCCCTCCTACCGGCTCCCGCCCGGCCCCTTCCTCCTTATAATTATATATATGTACAATGAAACATGACCACCGTCTTCCCCTCCTACTGGCTCCCGCCCGACCCCTTCCTCCTTATAATCAAATATATAAATGTGTGTGTGTGTGTGTATATGTGTGTGTGTGTGTGCGCGCGCGCACACACACACACATATATACATACATATACATATATATATGTATGTATATATATATATACATACATACATATGTATATATGTATGTGTGTATATATACATACATACATATGTATATATGTATGTGTGTATATATACATACATACATATGTATATATGTATGTGTGTATATAATATACATACATATGTATATATATATATATATATATATATATATATATATATATATATACATATATATATATATATATATATATATATATATATATATACATATGTATACATATGTATATGTATATATATATATACATATACATATGTATACATATGTTATATTATATATATATACATATATATATATATATATGTATATATATATATATATATATATATATAGAGAGAGAGAGAGAGAGAGAGATAGACTTGTATCCTTTCAAAAGGATTTGATCCCGGATCCTTCCCACTCAAATTCAACCCTCCAACATTCGAATACAAGATCCACTCCATTGAAGTTGATCTATACTATTTCAAGTATCTATAAACTAAAAATCAAGTGTTTTAAATACTTTTTACCCATCCATCAAGTAGGGGAAAAACGGACGGCCTAAATAGTGAGTTGGTTAGTTTAACGGTGTAGAACATTTGAAATCTAACAAAAATTAGTTTATAGGGGTTTTTAAATGTTTAAATCATAATGAAATGGCCGGATCGAGAATTTGTATGTCTAAAGACATAGATCTAACCAACTCACTACTTTCGGCCGTCCATTTTGCGTCGCTTGATGGATGGGCAAAAAGTATTTAAAACACTTGATTTTTGGTTTATAGATACTTGAAATAGTATAGATCAACTTCAACGGAGTGGATCTTGTATTCGAATGTTGGAGGGTTGATTTTGAGTGGGAAGGATCCGGGATCAAATCCTTTTGAAAGGATACAAGTATAATATATATATATATATAGACACACACACACACACACACATACATACATATGTGTGTGTGTGTGTGTGTGTGTGTCTATATATATATATATATATATATATATATATATATATATATATATATATATATATATATATATATATATTGAAAAACATCTAGAGGGGGGGTGAATAGGTGTAATTGCTAATCTAACAATCTTTTAAAAACTAAGATGGATGAATGATGCAACGATCTCTCAAAACAAGACTAAGAGCCGAATACCCCGTGAAGGGTTCTGAACTCCTTCCTCCCAATTCCCCTTGAATGGGTTAGAGGTGCGCAATGCAACCTTGTTGTATGAGAATTGATCGAACAAAGAATGAATAATATGCAATGATGAAATGCACACAAGATATATCACAAGTATCACAAACTAGAGGCAATAACACAAGGTAAGAAAACTAGATCTCAAGCAAGTAAGTTAAAGCAATAGAGTGTAAGAGAAATTTAAAGCAATATGACACAAAGCAATCGCAAACACAAGATGTTTGTTTCGAGGTTCGAGCCACCGCTCTACTCCCCGCCTTCACCTCCGTGAAGGGTTTCCACTATCCACCGAGGACGCTTACAACGGTCTACCGAAGACCCGAGCACCGAGCTCCACCAATTACAATAACCTCTACCGAAGAGGTGTCTCCATAAGAACAAGAAGAGGAACAAGCAACCAAAGTGATCACAACAAGATCACTAAACTCTTTACAATATCTCTCTCTTTTACAACTTCCTTATAGAATGAGTAAGGGATTTTGGCTCTATGAAGTGTAGTGAGAAAAACTCAATTGTAGAATGAAATTTGCTAACAAACACAACTGAAAACAAGCTCTAGAAAGAGTTGGAGATGAAGAGCTTAAACACTTTCTTTTCTTTTTGAAAACTATGAAAACTTGAGGATTTTTCTTGGTATTTTGTAAGAGACTCTTCTCCTCTATTTATAGGGAGAGAAATAGGTTAAAACAATTTATTTTAAGCTTATTTGCTCTGAAAAAGATCTCCAAAACCTCAGAAAAAGTCTGCCAAACAGATTAAAAAGACAGATCAGAATTGCACAAAAGAGGAAAGAGCCGTTGGGCTTTGCAGGCCTGGCGGTCGACCGCCCGGGTCGACCGTCCACTCAGCTGAAAAGAGCCGTTGGGCTCGGTCGACCCCAGGGTCGACCCAGAAAACCCGGAGAGCAACTTGCAGACAGTCGGTCGACCCGAGCGGTCGGCCGACAGACGTGCACAAGCGTGCACGTCCTGATACAGGCGCCGGTCGACCGGGCCGGTCGGCCGGTCAAGCCTGAAACAGAAAAACAGCAGCAGGACTTTGACAAATTTTGTTGTAAAAATATTTTGAAGTAAAGAAAACTAAGTAATATGCTGGAAAGAGTATACATACATGATCTAAACATGATATTCATTTTTGTAAAACTTAGGGTCATGTATATATATATACTAAGGCATGAAACAAAAGTTTTGACCATGAAAACTTGAATATAAAAACGTGTGTGTGTATCCTAGAGCCAATTTCAAAACTCAAACTTTAACAGTCTAATTCTTACATTGGTTCTAAGTACTACAAGTGCTTCAAGAGGGCTTTCACCATACGATCTTCAAAACTTGATTCTTGAGCCCAAAATGAGTTGACTTGAGTCCAAAACACCTTCCTTTAGGGAAGAAACCTTCTAGTTGAGTTAGAACCCTGAAACACACTTAGCCAATAAACAATATTAGTACAAATAACTAATATGTTTTGTAATCATCAAAACACACTAAAAACGGGTGATTGTAACCTTGGGCCAACAATCTCCCCTTTTTGATGATGACAAAACATATAAGTTATTTTAAACAATAATGGAAGAAGTGCTTGGAAAGCTCCCCCTCAAATAATGCTATGTATCAAGAATGACTATGAAAAGCTAAATACATAAGGCATTGAAAACACATAGTTTTGTTAAAAACTCAAATACATCAAAATACACAATAAACAAAACACAATAAACAAAAACTCTTGTTCTTTTTCTCCCCTTTTTGTCATACATCAAAAAGGGTTAAACAAAGCAAACAAAACATTAAAAAAATTTATCTTTAAGAATCCATAATGCAAACATTCAACTCACCACAAATAAAAGAGAATCTAGCATAGTCTAAAGGTTTAGTAAAAATATCGGCAAGTTGAAAATCGGTAGAAACATAGTCTATATCAATATCACCTTTCTCATAGTGATCTCTAAGAAAGTGATACCTAATGTCAATGTGTTTGGTTTTACTTTGTTGATTTGCATTCTTTGTCATGTGAATAGTACTAGTATTATCACAAAATATGTTAACATGATCAAAGTGTAAATCATAGTCGAGGAGAGTATGTTTCATCCAAAGAACTTGTGCACAACAAGCTCCAGCTGCAACATACTCCGCCTCGGCGGTTGAAAGGGCTACCGAATTTTGCTTTTTGGAAGACCAAGATACAAGACAATTACCTAGGAATTGACATGTTCCACTTGTGCTCTTCCTATCTACCCTACAACCCGCATAGTCGGCATCCGAAAAACTCGTCATTGAAAATTGGCCGATTTTCGGATACCACAAACCCATTTCAATAGTGCCCTTAAGGTATCTAATTATGCGTTTAACCGCAATTATATGAGACTTTTTAGGACAAGATTGAAAACGTGCACAAAGACAAACGGAAAACATAATATCCAGCCTACTAGCCGTCAAATACAATAGACTACCAATCATGGTATGATAAAGCTTAATGTCTACACTTTTACCTTGTTCATCCTTGTCAAGCTTGGTAGTTGTTGCCATGGGAGTTTTGCTCACTTTAGACCCTTCAAGCCCGAACCTTTTGATTAATTCCTTTGTGTACTTGGCTTGATTGATGAAGATCCCATCCTTCCTTTGCTTGATTTGGAGTCCAAGGAAATAGTTGAGTTCCCCCATCATAGACATTTCAAATTCTTCCTTCATGTATGATTCAAAAGCTTGGCAAAGAGATTCATTAGTAGAACCAAAAATAATATCATCTACATAAATTTGCACAATAAGAATATCATTTTCTACATGTTTTGTAAACAATGTTGTGTCAATTTTTCCTTCTTAAAACCATTTGAAATTAAAAATGAAGAAAGTCTTTCATACCAAGCCCTAGGGGCTTGTTTTAAACCATAAAGAGCTTTATCTAATTTAAACACAAAATCCGGATGTGTAGGATCAACAAACCCGGGGGTTGTTCAACATACACCTCCTCTTCAATAAAACCATTTAGAAAAGCACTTTTAACATCCATTTGAAACAATTTAAAATCTTTATATGAGGCAAATACTAGTGTCATCCGTATGGCTTCAAGCCGTGCTACGGGTGCAAAGGTTTCTTCAAAATCGATTCCTTCGATTTGAGTGTAACCTTGGGCAACTAACCTAGCTTTATTCCTAACAACGTTACCCGATTCATCCAACTTGTTCTTAAAGATCCACTTAGTACCAATTGTTGGTCTATCGTGGGCCTAGGAACAAGGTGCCAAACTTGGTTGCGCTCAAATTGATTGAGTTCCTCTTGCATGGCTAGCAACCAATATGAATCGGCCTCGGCTTCGAGGACGTTCTTGGGTTCAACATGAGAAATAATGCATAATGACCACAAAAGTCATGAAGTTTAGAGCGAGTGGTTACCCCTTTTGATACTTCACCTATGACGAGGTCCTTGGGATGATGAGGATTGTATCTCCAATCCTTTGGAAGTTGTTGAGTAGGCTTCACTTCAATTGATTGAATTTCATTTCCTTGAACCTCTTCCAATGCATCACTTCCTTCATCATCCTTTGGCTTGTCTCCCATAGTAGGTGTATCCTCCAAGGTCACTTTCTCCAGGCCTTCATCCAATGCATCTATTTCTACAACATTCTTAACAAACAAGTTAGATTCTTCAAACTTAACATGTATAAATTCCTCAATAGTCAAAGATGATCTATTGAAGATTCTATAAGCCTTACTTGTATTAGAATAACCCACAAAAATAGCCTCATAAGATCTAACATCAAATTTTCCTAAATTATCTTTTGTATTTAAAACAAAACATTTGCATCCAAAAACCTTGAAATATGAAACATTTGGTTTTCTAGAGAAGTACATTTCAAAAGAAGTCTTTGAAGTATTTTTACACAAGAAAACACGATTTGATATATAACATGATGTATTAACGGCCTCGGCCCACAAATAATGTTGTAGACCATATTCACTTAGCATTGTCCTAGCCATCTCTTGTAAAGTTCGATTTTTCCGTTCAACTACTCCATTTTGTTGTGGAGTTCTAGGACAAGAAAGTTCATGCTTTATTCCATATTCTTCACAAAAAGTGATAAAGGGTAGGTTAATGAATTCACCTCCTCTATCAGTTCTTATCCTTAAAATTGTAACATCTTTTTCTTTTTCAACTCTTTTCTTAAAAGATTGGAAATATGAAAATGCTTGATTTTTGTGTTCAAGAAAGAAAACCCAAGTAAACCGTGAAAAGTCATCAATCAAAACAAATGCAAATCTATTCCCACTTAGACTTTTGGTTTGTGTAGGGCCAAATAGATCCATATGGATTAGCTCTAAAGGACGTGATGTCATGATATCCTTAATTGACTTGAAAGAAGACTTAGTTTGTTTTCCAAATTGACATGCGTCACAAACTCGGTCCTTTTCAAAATTCAAATAAGGAATACCTTTCACCATTTCCTTTGTGTTTAACCTAGATATATGGTCAAATAAAATATGGCCTAATCTTCTATGCCACAACCAAGAGTCGTCATCGAGGGCTTTTAAACAAGTAATATTACAAGACATATTAGACATATCTATCATATAAACATTACTTTCACGAAAACCGGAAAACACACAAGTATTAGATATTCTATCAATTACTTTACAAACTACATTATCTAAAATAACATCAAAACCTTTATCACAAAGTTGACTAACACTCAAGAGGTTATGCTTGAGGCCATCAACTAAAACTACATTCTCAATTAAAGGGGCTGTGCCGAGTTTTACATTACCAATACCGATGATTTTACCCTTGGCATCATCTCCGAAGGTGACGGTGCCACCTTCATGGTATCTTGATAGGGTTGCAAAGTTGTTGATGTCCCAAGTCATGTGCCTTGAGCAACCACTATCAAGATACCACAATCCTCTACGTCATTGGGCCTTGGAAGGTACCTACATCATTTAACAAAATTGTTGACTTTGGTACCCAAATTTGTTGGGTCCTTGAAAGTTAGTGCTTCGAACCCAAACATTATGACAAGATGCACTTAGTCTATCATAGCAAAAATTAGCTAAGTGCCCTTTCCGCCCACAATGTGAACATGAGAACACTCTTCCATACATGAATGCATGATGTGTGTGTGAAGTGTGAGCATGTTTTGGGGGTTTGCCACGATGTAAAGGTTGTGTGGTATGAACATGAGCATGAGCATGGTAAACATTTTTCTTAGGGGCTTGTTTCTTAGGAACATGGCCTCTATCTTCTTCTTATCAAATTCACAATTTTTCAAAACAATTCCTAATGAGTCTATTCTTTCTTTAAGTATGGTAATCTCATTAGAATCAATTAGTGGGGACTTGCCTTTACAAGAAATCTTATATTTGTCAAAATCTTTTTGAGTGGAAACAAGAGTGGAAAGTAATTCATCTTTTTCTTTAGAAAGAGTAAAAACTTGATGATTAAGAGATTCATTTTCCTTTTTCATTTTTAAATACTTTTTCTTAAGAAAATCATAGTTATGTGATAATTCTACAAAAGCTTCTCCTAGTTCATCCATGGAAAGTTCATCATTAAGAGAAGTGGAAGGGGTTACCTTGCTTGTGCTTTCATTGGCCATGAAGCACATGTTGGCGGTATCAATCTCCTCCTCGGATTCGCTCTCGGAATCCCATTTAGCTTTCATTGCTTTCTTCTTGAAGGGTTTCTTTGAGGTGGAG
Source organism: Agave tequilana (assembly GCA_038442645.1). Lineage (NCBI taxonomy): Eukaryota > Viridiplantae > Streptophyta > Magnoliopsida > Asparagales > Asparagaceae > Agave > Agave tequilana. Next base: position 258,880 of record JAVJIF010008781.1, read on the forward strand.
GGCTTTACTTTATCCGGGCGCTCCGCAACAATGTGTCCCGGTCTTTGGCAATTGAAGCAAATAATCTTTCTTTCTTCTTTGCCTCCTTGCCATCTCCTTCTTCCTTGGAATTTAGCCTTGTTATAAATCCTCCGGACGTTCTTTACAAGAAGTGAGAGCTCTTCGTCATCTTCTTCTTCATCGTCTTCGTCGGAGTGTGTGGATTGACTTTTGAAAGCTATAGTCTTCTTCTTGGAAGGAGCCATGTCCTCCCTTGCTTTTCTCTCCATCTCATGGGTTTGAGGTTCCCAATGAGACCAATTAGCTCCATCTCCTCCTTGTCATTGAGTTCCTTCAAGGTTATTGCTTTTACTTCCCATGAAGGAGGAAGAGCCCGGATGATCTTTCTTACTCTTTGTCATTGTCAATACCATCACCTAGAGAAGAAAGTCCATAGTAATCTTAGTAAATTTTGTAACCATATCATCTATGGTTTCATTTTCTTGCATGCAAAAGTTTTCATATTGGGACCGAAGAAGGTCTATCTTAGCCCTCTTCACTTGTGAGGTCCCTTCATGAGTAACTAGCAAATGTGTCCAAATTTCATATGCGGACTTGCAATGAATAACTCTAGCTATATCATCATCATTAAGGGCTTGAAGGAGTGCATAATGAGCCCTAGCATTGGCATCAAATTCCTTAGTCTCAATTTCGGACCAAATGGATTCATCACTGGGGGGGGGGGGTGCACTAAAGGGTTTGGTTACGGCCTTTGCAACTTGACTTCCTAGAGATTGCAAGAAAACGGTCATCTTAACCTTCCATATGGGAAAGTTAAGTCCATCAAACTAAGGAGGGGTTTTAATTCCATCGGCCATTTTTACTAAGTGAGAATGAATGAAATGATTAGCAATATTAGGATCTCTCTAAGGTTGTTAAGCCAAAATCCTAGAGTCCAAGCTCTGATACCAATTGAAAAACACCTAGAGGGGGGTGAATAGGTGTAATTGCTAATCTAACAATCTTTTAAAAACTAAGATGGATGAATGATGCAACGATCTCTCAAAACAAGACTAAGAGCCGAATACCCCGTGAAAGGTTCTGAACTCCTTCCTCCCAATTCCCCTTGAATGGGTTAGAGG